>CM060268.1:5392576-5567549 GCA_030684275.1 Acipenser oxyrinchus oxyrinchus
AATGGTGGAGAAAGATGTGTCCTAGTGCTAAAATTACTATTGTGGGCTGCCAACAAAGCTTACTGTCTTATATGTAAGTGCTGACTTGGACATGGTTTACTATATTTTACAGTATTTGACAGTGATTGAAGCATTTCCATTCTGCCACTGAGGATTTATCAACAAATTGAAGTTCTTTTAACTGGACTGTTGGAGGGTTAAAAAACCATTGCGCTGGTATGTAAGCTTCCAGTGCTTTTAAATTCAACCCACGTCAGAAGACCTTCTACACTACGGGTGTCAGGGACTGGTACGGTTGAATCTCTAACAACATATACTGACTTGAGTTATGATAAATGAAAAGGTCATAGGATGTAAATCTATTGGCCGAGACAGCTGCAAATAAATCCAGTGTGCTGGGCTCTGCTAAAACTGCAGGAACTCCTAATGTGCAGGTGATGTTCAATGGAGGGGAAAACAAGCAATCATTTTCCTACACTGCTGTAGCTTGGTTTGTGTAAGTAAGCCATGTCCTAGTACTGGACATATATTGCTGCTGTTCCTTCAACATCCATTTGGTGTTTTTTTTTTAAACTGAGGAAGTATGTACAGAGCTCCACAAGACTCAATTGCTACATATCCTGCTGCTTTTAAGAATGTGTCAATGGTTCATTTTGATCGAGTCCATTCACAATGGATTTTCTTGAAGTGAAGAAGAACTTAGATTTCACTGTTGATATCATTGATCACTGTGCTACTGTATATACTCCTTTTACTCTTCTATACATGATTAAGCTGAGACAGTCATATCATTTGGAATATCATCATAACAAAGTTAAACTTTGCCAAAATCAGCTTGGGAATACTGCATATCACATTTAACCCCACAAAGCCTGCACAGGAGGTCCATCCAATTCTTGGCTACTCTTTCTGAGACTACATGCAAAGATGCCTTTGTCAACTGTGCTGAATTGCAAAGTGTTTTGATGTGGTTCACTGCCCAGTTGGGTTGAGCCCATCAGCCTTTAGCCATTTCAACCGTGACCTAAGCGATGAATCCTTCAGAAAGGAAGGAAACATGATAGCCATATTCTTCTGCCATGTTTGCTTGCAGCTCGCATTACATGTACTGGACCACCTTCTAATTTTATACAAAAAGACTTTTCAGACTAAAAATAAAGAAAAACAATGATATGCAAAAAAATAATAATAATTGCACACACACACACATCTCCACTTGGCTCTGAGATGGTTCATTATTTCATACATGGTGCCTCCAGATTTATCTTGTCAACTTCTCATCTGGAAAATGTGGGCTTCCATAAACTGTGAAGATAGCTGATATGTCCTATGGCTCTCAATGCTCAAGCTAAATCATACAGAACGGTGCACACAGACAACAGAAAAGTGCAAGCCACTGAAACTATAAAGAATAGTCGTTGTAAGAATAACATCTGAAAACAAATTTTACATTTCATACTGAACTGCTTAACAGGGGAAGAATTATTATTATTATTTTTTAATATTGTCTGACTTATCGAAACTGGCAAAGAACTCTGGGAGTGCCCGCAGGTGTCAGCAACAGAATAATATATATTTTTTCCTTTCAACTCTCATTCCATCACTGTCATCTCCAATAACAAAATGCCCAAAGGAACAAAATAGGGGACCTGACTGCCAAAAAGTCTTATGATGTAAGTAATAATATGGCGATAACCAGCATGCTAGTGCTAGTTCCAGCTACTGAACATCACCCTCAATGTGCCTGGAAAGCAGATGGTGCACTGCATTGCAGTGCCCTCTCTTAAAGCAACCCGTCCCCCCAAAGAAAATGCACTTAGGGAAAGTGAAAAGAAAGAAATCTGAAGCCTGGAGTGGATAAGAAATTCTTGGTTGTAACATACCAATCTGTCTGCTTCAAGTGACACCTCACTACAGCAGTAGCTATTTTGTATTTTTTCTACAATGAAAAGGTAACTGAATACCTCTTATATAACCTTCCTATTATATTGCTTGTTTCTGATTGGATGCAAATACATACTAAGCAGGCTGTATTTTTTTGAACAGTTGGGTTTTTTTTATTTATTATTTTAGTTAGTTTTTTTTTTTACACAAACTGTTTAATTATCTGAAGTAGGTGATAGTTATCACTAAAAAATAATGCTGGAATTATTTCTACATAATGAAAAAAAAAGTTATTTTATTTGTTTTACTAAATTTAAGTACCTTTTACCATAGAACAAATTCACAAGGGCATAGTGTCCTTTAATTGCCCTTTAATTTACCCACAACAATAACTGAATGAAAGATATTCAGGTTTGATTTGCTTGTGATTTATTGTGTTGCTCTGCATAAATCACGCAAATGGGTTATTTCAGAAATCTTTTCAGTATATACATGATCAAAAACAAGAAAAAAATATGGAGACACTACACAGAGCCTTAAAATACCACAGCCTTTAATAAATAGCAATTATCCTTTTCATACAATTTTCAAATGTGCTGAAACACCAAGACAAATTGCACCCATGGAAATAAAATAACACATCTTTGAAGTTGAAGGATGATCTCTATTGTTCTTGATAGCAGTATGTTGCTAACCTGGTTGCTATGTTGTACACCACAGAACACATTAATGGCTGAACACTATACACTGAAGAGCTGAAGCTGGCCATAAAAAGTACCTGAGTATCTTGGCATAAACAAGAGGAAGCATAACACTGATGGGTCCCTAGTTGGGTTCCAGCTGAGGTTGGAGGTAAAATCATCTACTGTAGAAGAGAGGCATCTATGTCATAAAACCACCAATAACACTGACACACCTGAGACTAGCAGAGAACTTTCTTATTATCTGGCTTCTTTACTGTACACATATTGTGTTTCTATGTCCTTTCTAGACCTGCCAATGAGCTATCCATCATATTAATAACATATAGAACAAGCCTGTTTTAAACAAAAAGCGTTTTACTGATGTAGTCTTATTATATTGGTTTGGTCCTCTGCTGTTGAAACAAAAATCACGTGGATGTCTTTTACCTGAGTAAAGCAACGCCCTTGCTTGAACAAATTAAATATTGCATGAGCACACGCAGCTCTCTTACCAGGCTGCAGCTTGAATAAACGGGAACCCTGCAGACATGAAACACTACCAGGAATGTACAAAACACTGCTCTCCTTTCTATAAACGTTAGTCTTATTGATCGGAAGCAGTAGCCGTTACTACTCATTCTCTTTCTGGACCCCCGAAACTCAGATCACCATCCAAAAACATGAAATGGAAGACTGACTAGAATTCGTAGCTAGCTTTTGCAATCCAATATTTTGTTTTATTCATTTCAGCTGGTTGTGAGTTACAGTACATTCACTATATATATACATATATATATATATATATATATATATATATATATATATATATATATATATATATATATATATATATTAAACCCAGGAGTTATTTTTGTATATTTAAAAAATGGTTAGATTGCTGCTATATAAATAATGTACATGAAAATGTACATTAAGTCCCACTATATGTAGTATACATCATACTGGAGTATGCAGAATATATATATATATATATATATATATATATATATATATATATATATATATATATATATATATATATATATATATATATATATATATTGTCAGTGTCAGTAGTTGAACTACTTGCTGGTTTCCATTTGATAAAATAAACATTGGAAGTTAGAAACCAGGCAGGAAACTAATTGCAGTGGTAATCATGATCTGCTTTGTGGTTAGCACAATTCTTTCTGGCTTTTACAAGCTGCACTATTGAGATTTCACTAAAAGGATTAACCCCTCATACCAGCGGCATCTGGTCCACAGCCAAAAGATCCCTTTCTACAATCAATAAACATTTAAACAAACTGGCATAATAAACGGCATCTTTTCAAACAATCTGCACTTCCTCTGGTGGAGATAGGTGATTTGTCATAATAATGGAAATGGATTCTTATCCCATTACAACTGGAAGCTGCTCTGGGACTATTAAGCACATAGCAGCATTCACAGTTCTATCAATAGTCTGGCAACATTTTCTCCTGAAATTTAGTAAAACGACCTTTTATCACCTTATCTTCTTTCCACTACTGCTAGAAAAGAGAAAGCATCAGGGTAAGGTTGTATTAAAAGAATATTGGTTTTCAGTCAGTAAAAGGCATGCCCAATTTTAAAAAACAGTGTTGGCGGTTTCAGATTTCAAATTAACATGGCGGGCTGCAGGCATCAACCCTTTCAATGGTTCTTACACCGCCCTGCACTTGAGCTCCTATGTAATTGAGATGTCTGGTCTGTAGCAGGGTCCTCTGCAGACTTTCACACTCTAATATGCTCAACACATACAGCTCTGCTGCAATCACTCAGCACAGCTCACTGAATCTTTCACAATGTTTACTCATTTAAGACCGGAATGCAGATTGCTTTGCTGTGAATGTGACACTTTAAGGTTCGCTTTACCTGATGTTGTCTTCACAACCTCAGTTGTATTTCTCAGGCCAACAAAGGAGAATTGGTAAAGCCTCCATGATCGAGTGTCTCCAATCTCAACAGAGCTCCTCTTCCACTGGTAGATAATCTCTTCTCTTGGATAGCCATCTAGATGTAAACAGTGAATCAGTGCATACCCTTAAAAACACACTTACCATTGAGCCACGTGCAGAACCTGTGATTTGAATGGTGATTTTCAACACTTTGTACAATAGATAATGCGGTTAAAATAGGTCTGTGATGAATAATAAAGAGTATTTTGTTGTACAGCTATGAACCTAATTTAGATATTTCGGTAAACATCATGTAATCAAATAAACCGTTAGCCATAGCTGTATACCATTAAAATACCACTTACACCCTCACCGTCTTACCATTTAAAACACAATTAATACCCATTGTTTATCGTGCTTGAATGATTATCATTTAAATGTTTTAGCAGGGCAAGGTAAGCTATAGATGTTTAACAAGAGTTAACCATATTAAACAAATATCAGCTTCTTAAAGATATCACATCTTTTGTTTTCCAAAATCAACACTTATTTAATAAAAAAATACAAAAAAGTTGCTATAGGGTTGCATAAGGTCAGTCAGGTAAAATGTTTGAAAACTAAAAAAAAAAAAAAAAAAAAAAAAAAAATCAAATTTAGTTTAGTAATTGCCAAAAACATAAATAAAAAAAAATATAATATACAAAACAAAACCCTATTGAATGATATGTGCAGTAATGTGTGGCCCTGGAATTTAAATCTTAGAGTTTTCTATAATATCTAATGCAGTTTAACCAACAATGCCTTTAGGCATGTCATTATGCCTTTCAGATTTTTGCATTTGATTTTTGCCAATTTTATAACAAAATTTATTTTCTTCTTTCCTGGTGCACTTGACCACTATATTGCAGTGGGTTTATTCTAAGTGATGTTTTTAATTAAAATATATTTATAGAAAAAAAAAAAAAAAGTAATGTATACAGCAGGTAAATTGTTTTAAGAGGTACATAATACAATACTTCAAGCAAAGTGTTTTTTGTTTTACTCTGTTTTATAGCTACTCCCACACAGAAATTATACAAACCCATCATGGAATATTTGCAGGAATATACCAGTTACACTGTCTTTACAGTTAAGAGAAGATAAGCATTTATCAGACTTTTCTTTATTTATAAAATAACTACAGAAAAACAGCTTCTTCGCTTTATTTAATGTGACGTGTGATATTTGAAATTAAACATTATGGTGATGCTGGCACTGTGCATCCTAATTTTCTCCCCTGATGGTATTTAATATAAAATGAACATATGCCCAGACTTACAGCTTGAGAACTCCAGAGGACAGGAATGCTCATCCATGGGGAAATTGTTCAGTTTTAACTGGCACTCAGCATCAATAGTTAACCTAAAAATACAAATAATAGCAAAAGTTATATTTCAAATATCATCCCTCTGTCCACCTGTCACTGAATTTATGCATGTATGTGTGAATGTGTAACAGGGTGGAGGCTGGGAGGAAATTGGTGACTCCGCACTCAGCAAGCAAGCATCACAATACAAAGGAGCCGGGCTTGTCTGCATTCGTGGTTTTAGTGCTTTTAACCTCATCTCATCTCTCTGACGGGACAAAATCTGTAAGGACAGTGCATCACACAACACTGCCCGTTACACTCGTCCCCTTTAACCTCGACGATCGGCTGCAGCCAGTCTCTGAGATCTGGTATCATGGCACCAATGTAACAGAGTGGAGGCTCTGCGTGAACTGCTAACCCTGCACACTGCAAGCAAGCATCTTAATCTCAATGCGAAAGACATTGAAAATAAAACGTGTCCATTTTTTTAAAATGTTGGAATTGTGAGAATATGACAGGTTTCTTTTATAATATATTGTTTAGATCCTGTTAAAAGAACAATTTTACTGCCTCCAATTGTGAAGTCAAAATGATGACATGCTTATTATACCATTGGGAGGTTCTTTGCATTGACACATTTTCTTGGTAGCTAGCTATCAGACTACACAATCCTATGCATTAAAGATACTCTTGAAATCTTGACAGTATATTTAAAGTTTACCTTAGTGTATACAGTATCCTCCCATCATTCCAGATCCTAAGCATTCGATTGGGTGTTGTTATCCAATGAGCATCCGCCTTTTTTGAGTTCCGAAAGAAGGTGTCAGGGATCCAAATCTTGCCCACCATATTACTGTTAAGCCGGAGCACCTTCATCGTGCTATTGAATTTCAAACGTCTATCATACCAGGTTTGTGCAAAAAATATATCAATTGTATATTCCTGTCAAAATTAGGTACATAAAAAAAGTGTTACACATGAAGAATCATAATCAAATGTCGCTTTCTCTCTTCATAGGTCTCTGAACATTTTTCTTTTAGTTCATGTTTAACATCAATGTATTATGTGTCTTTACATATGTGCCCAGTGCCTAAAACATTCCCATAACATACAATTTGATTTACAAACTCAGCTGATTTGTCAAGGAAAACACAGAAAAAAAAACAATCCACAGTAGGCACAAATGAGGTTAAGATCTGGCAAACCATCTTCAATGCAAGCTGCTGTTCATTTTTATTAAAGACTCATTTCTATGCAGCCAGTGGTATACTGATACTAGCCAGGTAAACACATACCAAGAGGGTCAATTTATACCTTCTGTTAGTGAATAGTGGGAAAAATACAGAATCCTATAAAAGTTTCATTTTAATAATTTTCTCTTGGCCAAATCAATGCAAATGTGGTTCGGATGTGGTTAGTGTGCTATGTGCCCGTGTATAAACTGTTTCCATGGTGTTGTCTCTTGTGCCTTATTACCTGTACAGGAAAAGAGCAGAAACAAAACTGCTGGTAAGATAAAAAAAAAATGAAAGGCCCTGTGAAACTACAGTGCATTTCTTAAGATAAAACCCATTTAAATTGCAAATGCCTCTGCTGCATAACAATTGTGCACAGAGACTTGCTAAGGCCAGTTAGAGTAGTACAAATTAAACTTCAGTGTAAAAATGAAAAGGAACAAAACAAAGGCTCATCCTCGTCGGAATGGACTGAAGATGCTTTTTTTCATTGCCTCCAGGCATCTCGTACATACGTCTGTATCCACAGCAATGGTTTTACAAGCTAACTGCTCTATGTATATCGCATGAAAACAAATAGTTTATATTAATAATCTGGATGGATGCTTTCACATGTGATTCTATTTTCATGTGATTCTATTTTCTATTTTCATTCTATTTTCATGCATTTTTGAAAACATGCCTTACAACATCAAATCCATTTGTACAAAGAGACATTGTGTTTTTGGAGGTGCTTGAACTGCCTGTTACTCAGTGATGGAACCATTGGTTTCATAATAAACATTTTGTCTTTCCTAAAATGGCAATTCAATGTTAAATAACGATAATGCTAATTTGAAGAAATATACTGTTGATGTTACTGCTATGATGATCACACAGTTGCAATGTCAACAGTGTGAATTACTTTAATTAACTTAGATGGCTGAGCATCTTAATAGATACAGTATTACTTAGATTAAGATCATTAGCAGGAATGAGATTGAGGTCTTTGGTCTCTAACCCACTAATGATACCCATGCATATTCTTAAGATACATATGTTATTGTAATATATTATCATGGCTCAGCAAGGCTACTTGAAACAGATTTATAAAGTCTGGAGAATATACTGTAGAAAAAAAAAAAAAAAACATGTACAGTGCATATAGCCAGAGAGATTTATTTTGTATGCTCAGAAAAAAAAACTACAAAAAAAAAAAAAAATAATAATACAATGGTGAGTATTTATAATGTGCCCATCACAAAGAAAACAAGCACTACCCAAGGGCATCTCACAAATGTATCAAAGAAGTGATAACAAATATTTTGTGAATTTTAAACACTTACCATATTTATAGCATTCACAGGACCAATGCTATTCACATACATGTCTGTGTGAATGATAGTTGGTTTGACTGAAAAACAAACCAAAATAAGTTTTTACAGTTAAGCGACACTGGCAGACCCATTAAGAATTAGCTTTCTTAAAATGCCAAATGGAACTGAGGGCTATATCACGCATACTTAATGGACAATAACGGCTTAGTTTAGAAACCACAGATGCATTGCCAGCAATAACCCAATGCCTATTTGAAGATATTTCAACAGGATTGATCCACTCAGATGCAATATCTAATCTGCAGGGATGGCCTGCCCCAGTGGTTGGGGAATTGTCTGAGAATTAGTGGGGGAGGGACAGGGACCTGTTCTAGTCATATAGTGTTTACCTTATCTCTTCTAAAACACATATTTAATGTATGTAATGCTGTGCAGAATCTCTGTTTAATGCTCTATATGATGGACAGCACTTCCTTTGGTAAAGTGCCTCCACCACACACTATGCAGCACTTGGTTCTCTTTGAAGATCACCCAGCCAAGTGCTCACCTGGCCCTACTATGCTTAGCTTCTGAGATCTGAATCTAAGGTGGCATGGCTGCAAGATAATGCTAAATCAATCAAATAAGCAGGTAGTTAATTAGGAAATGTTTCACTATCAGACAAGTCTTATAAGATGGTAGTCTGTCAAAAAACAAGAGAGGGTCAGTGATGGTGTAAGATTCCCCAGTTATTTTGCTGCTGCTGCTGCTGCTCTACTTTTGACAGGAAGGAGGCTGTCATTGAAAAGATGCACAGCTCTCAGCTTCTCTATGTCTGAAACGTGTGATGCAGAGCAAGACCATGAGTTCTGTCATGCCTTGCCCTGATGAATGAACATCTTGCACCTAATTGATGGTTATTATGTTACATTCTTTTATACTTTCAATATTCTCCTGTCTTATTCTGTGTCTCCAAAGAGAATGTCAGAGGGTAGGCTTCTTACTGATTCCAATGTTAATTAGTTATTTAGCAGATGCTTTTATCCAAAGTCTGGGGGCAGGTTTCCCAACAAGAAACTCAATCACGCAAAAAGAGTTCTAAAAATCCCTGCTACGGTTCACTGCCTAATTTGTCAGTAAAAATTCAATACACAACAACAACACGCACCTCCTATATCTGGTCTCAGCTTGTTGTCATATCCATCCAGCAAGCTATTTAAAATATGAGTGACATCACTCTCATAAACCTTTGGAGTCAACACCCAGGTTTTGTTTGATGAGAAATCTTCATAGTCATCATCTTCTTTTTGTAGAGAGCTAATAACAACAGAAAGACAATTTTAAAGCAGTCGCAGATACCATTAAATCGCTGACCAATTAGCCCTCAGTTGTTAATATCTGATATGGATTTTCGGGGTCCTATGTGGGAGGGGAGGCGTGGATGGGGGGTTGCCACCTGAGGAGAGGGGGATGGGGAAAATGGGAATGTTCTTCTCAAATAAAAATTTGATCACAACAAAAAGAAAGACACTTTTTAGCATAAGAAAAACAAGACATGGTTATCTGTTGAAAACTGCCAAACCTTAAGGGAAATAAAACCAACAGAAATGTTGACAAAAATCTATTTTTTTTAGTTCAAGGGGCATTAGGGTTTGGGTTAGGCTAAACCCAGAAGTAGACAATTCCGGTCCTGGTGTGCTGTTCCAGTAATGGTTCAATAAGGTATAATTAAATAGGTTCTTTAGGCCCATTGAAAGTGAGACTACCTACCCCTGTTCTAAACTACAGTACCATATGATTTGCTGTGTTCTATACACTGCAATGAATGTTCAGTTTAAGGGGCTTGGCATGAGAGACAAGAGTCAAGAGATTGCCTATAAGAATGACTCAAGTGATATCTAATGAATGGTTTCAACTGTTTATTAAATGGATACGACTTGCATTATAGAAAAGTGCATATACTGTGTTAGAAATACAGTGTCATATGGTCATTATTTTTAATCACAAATGAAAACATCAAAACTCATTGTGGCTTGTGCTCTTACATTAACCTAGATACTCATGCAGCCTGTGTACTATTAATCAAGTTCACACAATATATAATTATGTGAACTTAATACATATGAACATAATATAGAACGGAATATTATTCAGCAAGTTGCATTCAACTTTATGAAGCAAAATTAGTTCATTCTATAGGTTGATGCATATTTTGGCCATAGCTGTACATTGTTGTTCCACAAAATACATAACTTTCACATTGGTAAGAAATATGACATTGTGCAGATCTCTCTGCCATAGACAGTGTAAACAGAGCAGGTTATTTGTTGGTTCTGCCTTCATATGTTCGCAGGAATGTGTTTACTGAATACCCCTGAGACTTTACTAATCAAATTGAAAACAATGCTTAAGCTATGAAGGCAGCACGTCCAACAGCACTTTGATCTACTAATTTGTCAACATGGTGCATAAGTGCATTGAACTAACTGAATTCTCCTGCCATTATGAAAATGTAACATTACAAACAGGATATCGTAACTACCGGTAAGGGAAATGCTGATTTAAAAGTAAATGAGGTTGATTTTATTGCTGTAATATGTGCCAAGCAGTCTTAATGCAACCACTCCCTCAGAGTTGCCTAAAAGCTATCTCTCTTGTGCAGAATAATTGCCTTTGTAATTGCAGTTGCTATTTAGATAGCAGCTATTAAACAGCATTAGCACAGAGAAGGGTCCTATAAATGAAAACTGAGAGCACATCACACATGCGTACTGCAGCCAGCTGATGAGCATGAAAAGAACATTAACATTTACACACACAAATATATTTGATCTTTAGTGCTGCCTAAATATGGTACCAACCAACTATGCTGGGCATGTACTTAGCAGAGTTGGTAGACTGGTATAAACATAACATATATGCCTAGCCATTAAGCACTGTTTCAGGTGGTTTGAGTGATCTTTTGAAGGTTGCATCAGTCATAATGGATCATGCATGATCCCAACAATCTTGCAAAAATGGTTCACAGTCCTTCTGATCCCAGAAAATACAGCCGCAACTGTGAGTACTGGAAAGACTTGCAAAATAAATAAGAATGCATTTTAAATGGGACAGGGAGCCAATGGAAAACTATAGACAGATGCAGCACATCTTAAGCACTGCAAGTACAAATAGTATGAGGAACAGAATGCAGCACATATACAGCAGCAAAGAAAAACAACGGTGATGAATCAGGAGCATATAATAATCTAAATTCCACTATTGCTACAGCATGTTCCTCATTGCTCATGCTGTTGAATAAACTGCACGCAGCAATCCAGGACCACAATTGCAGCTAAATATTAATCTGTTTATTCATTGATTTTAAAACTGGGAATTAAGCAACAGGGGGAAACATTGGAGGCAGTCAAAGAAATACGTTAGTTGTTTTTGTTGATTTTTTTTTTACTAGGAGGCTGATTAGGAGTGACAAGGTGGCTTTTGGTATTTACATAGTGTTGAATTTTGGCAGATTGTTTATATCTAAAGTTAAGTTGGCAATGAACATCTAGGAGCTCTCTACTTATTACACCTTTCTGGTTAAACAGATGACAAGACAGCCAAGCCAAATGCTGTATGTAAGTCTATAGAAATACAAACCAAGCACTACTTGTGATTACATTCTCTTTGGTTAAAAACCACAGTTCATCGTCACACGCTTTTTAGAACCACAATAATGGACAATTGATTGATAAGGTGCAGTAGGGGAAATCAAAAGGTTATAATAAAAATGAATTTATATTTTTTCTTGTACATTTACTGTGGAGTACCTATACATCATTTACATTCACATGACAAGATCAGCTGATCATTGTCTACATTGATAACAGCTGTTGGATACATATTGTGCAACCTCATTTTGTCTAACACTGTCAACATGTTTTCATCGAATTAGGAAAATAATTTAACAAGTGTCGCTGGCTCAGGGCTGTGAAATCGCACATGCCATTGGCATGTTAACCTCTTGTACATAAGACATATTGACCACAGTGTGATTTGCCAGTTAAAAAGCTGATCTGTGGCAAATTACCTCAGGGTTCAGAAACAAACTGATTTGTGTTATACAGGCCACATATGTGTTCTACCTTAAAGTAAATTTTCTTTAGCCATGCCTTTTAAGTACATTTCTGTAATGATTTTTAGGTGACACATTTATAATATTTTAAATTAGCAGTTTATAGGAGTGCAATGGTATTTGCCAACAGACATGAAATGTAAATACAAGATGATAACAGCTGACTTCACAACCACTGGGAATGCCTTGCGCCAGCAAGGATATTTGATGTTGTTCTGCATTTGTGCAAGACCTTAAGGATGTTTTTTTTCTTATCTACTCAGCACTTTCTGCAGTTTACTTGCCTCTTGCTAACACCATAGAAAATGCCTACAAACCCATGTGGAATACAACCCACAAACTTGACTGGAATAGTGGTAGCCATTATAAGACTACTGCATATAGCTCATTATTACCAGACAATTCATGTGTAATCTAGAAGCTATTCAGATGATATTTCTATCTGATCTCTAGAAAGAAAAAAAGCAAGAATTAGGTTGAATTATATCAGATTATTACAAGTCCATGTTTTAAAATCAATGTTCAAACTTGTTAAAAAATCTTTCAAGAGGATGCTGTCTTGATAAAGGCTGGTGAATGTGACCGATTTCAGTTTAAAACATCTAAGTTTGATTTTGGAGGGGATTTTGCAAAAGAAACTCAATAGGAGCATACCACGTGTTTTGGCTGTGCTTTTGAGAATAATGCGTTCTGACAGGCAGGCTCGTTGCTCCTGGACTGTTTGTTATGGTTGTGAGAGGCAACTTGGCTGATTGTAAGTAGGGTGAGCAGAGCTCATGAGATGACAGTGAAGGAGGAGGATGACATGCTCCTTTAATTTAGCCATACATAACAATTATGAAAAAAAAAAAATCTGTTGTTGGAGGCAGAGGCATGTTGTCTTCAGATTTTTTTTGTTGTAGTAGCAGAATACAAATGAAGAGTCAGTCATTAAGCTAATGGCTGGCAGGTGCCATATTACTACATACTCTTCTGTTGTATTACCTGGGTCTACAGGTCAGCCATAGCTTTCATTTGTGTTGTACATAAATGGAATTGTACTAAGCGTACCAATAATAAAAGGGTCATGAACCAGTCTTGTTCGTGTATTAGATTATGTTGAAGAAACATTAATATTCATTTTGCATTTATTTGAATGATGGAGAGAGGTCTTTTGTTTCACTCTAAAAGAACAATGTTTGGTTTTGAATTATACTCACACCACACAATTGCCATTTATTAAATACAAAGTGTGTCTCTCCTGGATATGGTGACTGTGGTTTAAGGATTTCTTCCACTGGTTTAAACTGTACAGATATTACACAGTAACTTGTAACACTATTAAAAACAGCCCACTATCTGCCGGAATCCTAAGTTAAATAATTGAAATAGGTTATACAACTGCCAAGTAACCAAAATGTATCACAACTGAAATTGTACATCAGTATCATTGTAAATATCATTGTAAAGTGGAGGGAAACAATAAGGGTGATTAGTCACAGGCTCTCTGTGTTTCAGGTTACATAATACAGTACCGAAGCATATATTTACAAATGATGAAATCCAGTAAACAAGGCTTTTGTTATCCAGGCAAAAATAAAATAAAAATCCAACCTGCTTTAGTGAACATTAACAGCCTCCAATCACAGTTGGCAAAACAATATCACTTATGTAATGTTTCTAATGTGTATTTGCATACTGCATCCAGCAGTATGCAAATGAACATCAAAGATGGACTAGTAGCACTCGGTGTTTCTAAAGTATGACACAAAGAAAGCAAGACAGAGAAAGAAAGACAAAACATGATCATACATGTTGATCAAAAGGGTTACAAAAACAACATTTCATTTTAGAATGTTGCTAAAACTGATCTGGGGGGTATTTTGCTTGAAGAATAAGAAATATGATTACATCTTCACTCACTGTGTGTTGGTTGGGCCAAACCATTCTTGAATAATGCATGTTCTAACTAAATAAAACCATATCAATCAATATTATTAGAAATGTTAAAGATAAAATATGATCTGTGAATGAAAATATTATTTGGTTTGTAGCTAGTGTTAGTATGTTTAATGTTAACATTTCTATGGTGCTATTTTTTTTGTATGTGTGGCCATGTTTCGGTATGGCAGCATTTTCCACTATGTTAGCCTGAATAAAAGGGGAAAAAAAATCTGATCCATCGTCATCTATTTTTACCATTGAGGCACCACCAGACTTATGTACGGAACACCTTGAGATAATATTATTTTGTGCATGTTTAAAAGGAAACACAATGTTGTGTGCAATTATGTCGTGCCCACAGCAAAAGTTTGAATATATTAATGATGTACCTACATTTTTATATGAAAAGAATATGATAATGTCACTTCTGTGGAAAATATATGTTGTTCTTTAAGTTCCTATTGTTAAGTTAAAAATGCCCAGGTCCAATTCAAAACAAAACCCTGAGATACATTGTACAAGGTCACATACTTCATTATATACCTACATCAATAATCAATAACATATCAATGATACAATAAATACAGGTATTCTGTTTGACAGACAAATAGATACATATACCAATTCTAGCTATAGATTCGCTAGGCTCACTGCAGTGGCATTCCATTTAAGTTTACCAGGAAGTGCAAACTCATCAATACATCTGGAAACAGAGCCCTTGTTCTACATATGTAGAGTAAAGTGTATGTTTTTATTATTATTATTATTATTATTATTATTATTATTATTATTATTATTATTATTATTATTATTTTACTCAAATTCGTCGGTGGCCTAACAATAAAAACACATACTCATAAACACACCTGACAGACAATTTAATGAAGGTTTGCTTTCCTGTCTATGAAAAGCATACTGTTAAATAGCGAGACACACAAAAACAACAAAGCCTGAGTAGATAAAGTGGTGCATATCCATCCACCACTAATGTAATGGTTTTCCGAAAGCGTTTTTATCACAGCCCGTTTTATTAATCGCAAATATATGCAACATCTTAAAGGTTGGACGGTCGGTTCTTGTCAAAGGTAATCTTACAAATGGTGTAGCAATATTTAGCAACATATAGCTGTTTATTGGTAAGAAATAACAAAACAACAATTCAGAGAAGAAGACTGTTAAAAAACATAAGAAGCAAAGGGTGAGCGAATGAATGAATGCACACCATGGCATGAAATAACAGATGGATACGTTTTCTGCTTACCTCGTAGGAAGACTAGCAATTAGAAAGGACCACAGAATGATTCTTAAAGAATAAGCAGGCTTCGCCAGCGCAGTCGAGCATTTGGATGTTAAATTTGGAGGAGCCATGATCACCATCTTCTTTTCCCCCTTTCTTTATAGCAGACGGATGTGTCCCTGTATTTACTGTGTACCTTCACTGTGATACATTACACACATAGCAGGTCGTATTAGTATTCTGTGTTCGAAATGAGATCTGCAGCTATGCTGCAGTCAGAACTCATCAAATCAAAGCAAGCTTCCCAGATCTTAAGAAATCATTACACAAATTACATAAACGCAGCAGCCCAGGAAAACCTTAAAATCCAGCAGCTAGCAAATATCTCGGAGCTTCGGTCTGAATGCAGATTATCTTTAAGGTCAAAGAGGAACTGATGCACGTTACTGCAGCACAGATCAACACATGCGTGGTTTCACTGCACGGAGCGAGACAATAAAATAAAATAAAATAAAATAAAATAAAATAAACCTTAGTTCTATTCTATTTTTAATACCTGATCATAGCTCTATTGCATTTATAGTTAAATTGGACAAAATATACAGCGACGTTTCTAATATCCTTACGTACCAAGCCGTGCAAAGTGTTTCGTTGTTCAATGTTCATTCAGACAGTATGTGTATCACAAAATCCTGATTTGTCGACGGAAAAGCGTGACAATTACAGCACAGACAAAGTACTCTGTGATGTAAAGTAGTATTGGATTTCAGGATTATAGCATGGTAGAATTTGCTTGAAAATACCAAACCACTGTGTTTTACAAAGCATCATTAGTCACTGCTACAATTATATAGGTATGTATATCAAAGTTATCATTGTAACAGTATTCATTATATTTATTATGTTCATGTTGGTTAGAAAAATAATGATATTGGCTTCATAAGCTCCAACTGGCCCTACATGTAATACCCAGTGTAATGGCTGTCAAGGTGTGTTTTAATATCACCAGGGCACTGTATATATTCCTTATTTCATATTTATTATACATATACATCCAGGAATTGCTGTCAATTTAATTAAGCTAAACCAAAACTACAACAGTGAATGTAAATTATAGATATGCCATTTCTGAGGTGGAAAACACTTTCAATACAATAATGCATAATTTTACTACTTTGCACAGCAATATGTTCATTGTTTGCAGAATCACTGGTGTTGATAGGATGTGCATCCCATGTCACGAAGAGTGCAGATCCTTGTTGACACAGAATTCACACTCGTCACCTGCTGCAAATGAAGGCTTTCGCATTGCACTGAAATTTCGCAGAACCAACCAACTGCCACGTAGTTCAGGTGTCCACAGATCAGAACACCTGGGTGGTTCTAGACTGTGTGGTATCCGTTTCAAACTGCTATTCTGTCAAGTTGTGTGGAACTATGGAAATTCCTGTTAAAAAGAGGCAGCTTCAGGACCACAGAGAGCAACGCAACAATGTACCTGTTTGCCAGAAAACCAGGGTCCGCTTTCTGGTAGCAGTTTGTTAAATTTTGATTTATTCTACAGATGGAAATTCACTGAAGGAAAAGAAAGCATTCAGAGTGTTTACACTAGCTGAGCCCATTTCTGTTTTGCGCAAACTTAAATACATACATACATACATACATACATACATACATACATACATACATACATACATACATACATACAGTACATTAGAGATTAGATAGCTATACAAAAGACTGATTTATCTTTTGAAACAAAACAAACCATTGAGCCTTAGTAAAAGTTCAGTTTAGCCTGGTTGCTCATCAAACTAGAAGGTTATCATTTCAGACTTTAGCAGACGTGCTGGACAAGGTTGTTGCATCAAAATCAGTGTTTGAATGGAAATACTCTTCATTTGATTGAAGAGCTGCTACTTGTTCAGTTCTTGCAATACTTCGAGTTTCACCACTAGGGTTGCATGAAAACAAATCTGCAGGTTAGAGCAGTATTGGTCAGCAGTATCAGCACCATGGACAGCTCAGAAGACTATAACTTGAACCAAACTGAATATTTTACACGCTTAAGATATGATCTTCACATACAGTATGAGACGAATGCTGACATGTTGTGAGTGAACAAATTTACCTGTGAGAAGAAAAGCTAAGCAGAAAATGCATTGTTTATTGTACACCATTTATACAGTTTGATGTAGTATCCAGGGGATATTATGTAGGGCAGATGAAATGACAATGATATATGTGTTCTAGTAAAAGCCTTTTAATTAAAAACCCTTTAGAGTGCGAGCGATTTTCATCTTTTTTTACTGTTGTTAGATTTGTGGTTATAATTGTTTAACTATAAAGGTTACAGGTACATGTCATACATGAAATGAATGTGCACACACTAGGCTTCCATAAAATAAAAGTGAAATAGTCTGAAACACACCATGTTCAATACAGATAACAACAATCACTGAATAAGAGAGATGCTTTTTAGAAGAAAAAAAAAATATTTATTGTTTGTAAAAATATTCTGGCATGGCCGGCTCAAATCTGACAATGCACAATGAAACTTCAACATGTAGGGGACATGGAAAAAATTGGATTAAAAAAATCAAAGAATTATGGCCATATATACAAAAGGGACCAAAACCAACCCCCCAAAAAAGATTAATTGAAAATATGCAAAAAAAACATTCAAATTATTTGTCCCAGGCACCCTGATCATGTGGTACAAGATGGGGCTGTTCACTGCGGCTTGAATAGCTGCTATTACAGCTTTACACATTAAAATCTCCTCGGATATATAATTTAATACATCTGTATTTTAGTGGATATCAAGTGACCAGGAGGAATGATGCAGAACATGATACATAGTTATATAGATTTTGCTCCATTGCTAATGTTAATGAGTCTTAAAGGCGTAGTCCCTAAGGTTTTAAAATCAATTTCCTATCCTTTATTAGTTTCAGTACCATTTCCATGGTTACCCCTTTCAATTCTAAAGTTCTACACCTATCTTCACTCGGAAAAGGCTAAAAAAAGAACATCCGTGTCCACATTGCCGCATTGGACACCAACTTCCAGCTAATGTTGTTGTGGTTGGAGCACTCATTCCTGTCATATCAATCAGGCTCTCTGTTTAACCCTAGCACAAGCCATGGCCATTTTTGCCTGTGTTGCTTTGCTCCTATGCCACACCTCACCTCTTCACAAGAGTGACTCCACTGTGTCTGAAGGACCTCTAGGCCTAATGATACCTTACTCCATGCACCCACATTAATTGACTCTAAGCAAGGCAGGCAGCTTCCCGTAAGCTTGTGGTGCAATTTTCCCTGAAAGGCCTGTGTTTGTTTTCTTATCATCATACTATTGATTGCATAAAATAATAATGACTGTCTAGAATGCTAAAGTGCTAACCCCATTTAATCGGTTATGTTTATACTCCTACAGCTTTCAGTATTACATTTTCAATGCATGTAGATTTTTTTTTTCCACAAAAGATAAGAGCAGCCATCCATCTACAATCATCAAGACACATATAAACAGGTTGTTGGAAAAAGTTTACTTTTTTCATGGCAGAGCAGCTACACAAAAACATCTCACAGAAGCCAACATTTTAGAAGAAAAAGAGTTGGCTTTTCCACTTTACATAAACATTCTTTGTACTGCCAATTGTCAGATATTCAAATATTCTCAGCCAACAGTAAAACATGGAAGTTTTTCACTGATGGCGCAGGGAGCTAGCTCTGAATAATCTCAAAACAGGTTAATCTGTTTATACTGTATATATATATATATATATATATATATATATATATATATATATATATATATATATATATATATATATAAATGACACCCACTGACACAGTCCTTAGAATTTTGTGTAAACCCATGTCATAATATAAAAGGACAGGGTCAAGAGCAATCCTAGTAACACATTGCTTGCTGTATTTTCTCTTACAGAAGGGCTGGCATTCAATTGAACAATTGCCTTAGTTGCCATCCATTTGTTGAATGTGACCAACCGTGACAGCTGTATAAGACTTGTGATTACCCAAGGCTGGTGAGTAATTTGGCACAAAGATCTCACCATCTGATACTGGGATTAGAGTAGCACACAGAAGAAAAACGTGGAGTCAATTTATCATTCTGTCTCACAGGGATAACCGTACTTAATGCATGTTACAGTCACTGTTATTTAAATGTATAATATTATAGCAAATAAGTTTAGTAAGAAGTAGTTTGTGTGCATTGTATCTTATCAGCATTAAAAAGATTCTAGTCTCTAAGTTCTTCACTCTCACCATAAATGTCCCCTCCCTTGACCCAAAAGTGAAGTTTGTGTTCTTGACGAAAATGGAGTTAAGAAGGAAAAGTATTAAGACAGTAAGGTGTGTGTGTGTCTCTGTGTGTGTGTGTGTGTGTGTGTGTGTGTGTGTGTGTGTGTGTGTGTGTGTGTGTGTGTGTGTGTGTGTGTGTGTGTGTGTGTGTGTGTGTGTGTGTGTGTGAAAGCAAAAATGTATTTCAATAAAAAAGAGAAGTGGATTTCCTTCCAATATATTCTCTTGGGGAAGCAGATTATTATGTTATTGTGTTTACCAAGGAAAACTACAACTGTAGCACATTTTTGCTTTCCTGTGAAAATACTCATGATTTACAATCTATTTCAGCTGCCTCCTTTCTTGTGTTTGTCACATGTACAGTCACCAGATGCTTATTTTCTGGCACAAATTTTTATATCCCACAAAAGAGTTTTTGAAAATGTCAAGAGTGCACCATTTTTAGCAATGATTAAATGCTGCTTACAGCAGAGTGTTCTTTCTAAGCAACGCAGGCATTGGGTAAGCCAATTAAAAACACTTAAATGTGTAATTTCTGGCAAAATACATTTATTTGAAGTTTTTGACAACCCAGAATATTACAACCCACTGAGCGTCAGTCTGTCACATTGAAAAATGAGTTGCTGCCACCTTTGAAATAGAATATGGGCTCGTCAGCTGACATGCACCTCTGTTTTGATAAACACATGCAGGACAGCCTATGGAAGCATGCCATTCAGGTTGTATCATTTGCATGGCCACAGATTGGTTTCACGCATTATATACAGTTACACTTGAATTAACAGTTACTTCAGTTAAACTAATTGTTTGGTTCTGATGTAAATAATTTTCCATTGCCCTTAATAATAATAATAATAATAATAATAATAATAATAATAATAATAATAATAATAATAATAATATAGTGAAATACCAATGTGTAGGATGACCATATGACCCCAGTTTCACTAAGACAGTCATTTTTTTTTTATTACTGATACTAAGATACGAGGCAAAAAGAAAAGGATACAGGCAAAAGGTACATGAAAGTATTAGGGAAAAAAACAGAACTGTTCTAAACTTTCCTGGTGAACTTTGAGCCATGTGGTTAACAGACCCATGTGCGGCTTGTAGTATTTTATTAATGGAAATATGGCTGTAGGTATTACTATAATAAATAATAAGTTAAGCATGAGTTTAATTTTTAAACTGTGAAAGAAAAGTTCTTCCTAAAAATAAAATAATTGTCTGTCTCTGGTGTTTGAATAAACTGCAAGGGAGGGGAAGGGGGGGGGGGGGATTAATTTTTTCCCACAATGCTGGTTTATTGCAAATGTCACATAGCAAAAAGGAGTCTTGACATTTGCAGTCATTTTCATAGTGTGCAATTTCAATGCAATTTTTGTATTGAAATTATTGCAATTAAACTAACAGGCAGAATACCTGAGAGCAAGTACACATTATTTCTGAGGTATGATTATACAGTTGGAATGAATATGTTAACTTGTATGGTCCTGGGTGTGAGTGCATGCACAGACTTCATTAATAAACCTGTGGGTGCAAGATGATAGTGTTGGTCACTAGAGAAATAGGCGGGTTCATAACAAAATGGTTACATTTTCCACCCCAGTTCAGTGAAAAGAAAATGCCACAACGGTGAATGAGTAAAGACGCTTGTAGTCGCATCGCTCTTCCCAGTTATTCAGCAATGAAAGACTTTCATCATTACTGAAGCACAGGTGTAGCTCTTTTGCTAGTGCCTGCAGCAGATCATAAATCCAAGCATCGTGAAGGAGCATAGCACATGTCACAGCCTACTACTATATAAACCATATCAATATGCCACTGGGTCCTCACTGCCTCCTTGTAAGGCACATGGAGGACAAGTCAGCATGATAAAACTGAAGTGTAAAAATATTGTCAACCAGCAATAAAAACAAGAGATACGAGATGTTTCCTTTTGTTACAGTGCTGTGGCCTCCATTAACTATGATGATATATACTGGTGTTTCTGGGTTGCAGTACGACTCCAATTTCCTTGGTGGCAGATTTAACCGTTTGAAATAGCAAATACACCGAAGTAAACTCTTGGCAAATATAAGCAAGAACATGACAGATGCAGAAAT
This sequence comes from Acipenser oxyrinchus oxyrinchus, assembly GCA_030684275.1. Taxonomy (NCBI): domain Eukaryota; kingdom Metazoa; phylum Chordata; class Actinopteri; order Acipenseriformes; family Acipenseridae; genus Acipenser; species Acipenser oxyrinchus. The sequence goes on from CM060268.1 coordinate 5,414,651, forward strand.
GCAGGTTTCAATTAAAAAGAAAAAATCGGCTATAATAACAAAAAAAAGTAATATAATGTAGCTTATTTCAGTACTTAAAATACAATTCTAATGGTTTCTTGTTAATATTATTTTGACAGAAGGTAGGAAAGTAATACAGCTGAGTGAGTTGCCAGGGGATATTTTTCAGCTAGTTTGGTAAATGAAAAATGAGGCAAGAAGTAGATACCGTGCTCTCTGTACCTAGAATGCAAGTAAAGGAAGAATTGTATTTTCCATACCAGTGGTACTCGAAGCAACTGTAAACTAATTTGGCATAGCTAAAGCCACAGTGCAGAGGCTAACACAGGTAGCTGCTGCAATATTCAGCAGAACATGGAAATGTATTTATTTCACATGACTAATCAGCAGTCAAATCTCAATGAACAGCTGGGTTTTTGTATGTCCACTGAGCCATAGACATCAGGTACAGTACCGTATCAGAAAAAAAAAAAAAAATCAGGCACCTTCTGAGCAGACCTGGGCTTGCAGAGGAAGCTTCTGCAGTTAATAGTTTGAAGAGCACACTTATTATGACAAATTTTCCCACCGACTTTCCCTTGAGCTTAGCATTCTTGTTGGCAGAGAATCAATGCTCTGTTGTTAAGGTGTTAGGTGTAATCATTAGAGGAGTCAGGAAGCAGCCGAGTCACATCGAACATGCCTGTCCTTTTTAGCAATTTTTCATAAGCGAATAGCAGTCCAACTCCCGAGAGTGCATGCAAAGCTAGCATGCTGCATCATGTCAGACCAGTCCTATTTACCTGACATTGTAAGCTTGTTTGTTCTCAATCTGGAGATGCCTCCACACATCATAGAGACATATGCCATGGCTTTGCAGGTCAGCTTGGGTGCACAGTAACCACCTAAACTGCTACATTCTAACAATGCATGGTGTCAAGGCTAGTTTACTGAACCACAGCACACCCACAGAATGTTTGAAAAGGTCAAGGGTACTATTTGTATGTATACAATATGCATGAGTGCTGCCACTACATGAAAAACCCTGAGACTAAAGGGTTGGAAGCCATCCCAAGCATTCTATGCAACACAAGGCAACTCGATCTTACCACAATATACTGTACACTGTACCTGGTATTTCAGAAACACTTCTTAATGCTTGTCCTGTTTAACATACCTTGTGGTAGGCTTTAGTGTATGATTGCAACCACAAGGCTGTGGTGTAAGACTGTGGCTCAGTTTAAAAGCTGCCCATCTCATTTGAAATATCACAATTAACAATTGTTTAATATATGTATGAGCTGATCACTGGAAAGGAGTTTAATTATCTGGTGTAAAACACTCAAAGCATTGACAACATGTGTAAGTAGCGGTTCGAAAAATATAGCCTTATACGTCCTCACGTGTTGCTACAACTGTTTAAATAACGTACCTGTCATTTCTTTTCGTTGATAGATGAAATGGTAGCTGTATTAGTGCAGAGATGATAGACAAAGAGAAGGAGAGGTGATACCTTTTATTGGACTAACTTGAAAGCTTGTGGTTCATTTTTGTTTAGTTAGTCCAATTAGAAGCTCTTTTCAAAATGGCTACTCTAGTGCACTGGGCTTTGAGATCTTTCCTCTAAATCACTGCAGGAAGAGTGATTAAAAAAAAAAAAACCACACACATCACCACATAATGGATTGTTATTGCTGTGTTTGACAATGTGGGCAATAATCCTTACATTATCAGTGCACTAGGTGACATAAGCATAATAAGCAACTCTATAATAACTGACACACGTGGCACCATATTCACCCCTAATGAAATTGCTTGAGTCACAAGAAGGGAGCAGACCTATTACAGTTTAAGCATGCCTTCTAACTAGAACCCCATACAGTATATAAGATTGCTTCAATGTTAAAAGCAATTTCATCTAGCTCTGCTCTTTTCTTTTTGTAGACCCATCATCTACACTGCGTGCTGCCCTTTCCCAATAGACATGTCATAAAAAAAAGCATTTTTAAAAACGATTTTCCATATAGTTCTCAATTTATATGCTCTTCATGTCTCAATGACATTAGGTGACAGCCACTGAAGTCTGTACCACAGAGGTGTCCAGTATTTGCAAATTTCAGATAGGGAAAAATGGATTGCTAATTTAACTTAGAGCACTTCCACTGAGCTGCAGCTCTGAAAACAGAACAGACAGAGTCTTCTTGACAGCATAGTTCTATTTCTCTGTTCCTTTAAAGGCTCAGTCAGTGCACTGCCAAATATTGCAAGAGCACCCCCTAATGGAGTTTTTGAGATGAAATAAGGTAATACATTAAGGAATCCGTGCAGTGTTATTTCTTACATGGGGTTCAATAGACCCCCATGTTTCCAATTAAAGTTAAGTGCTTACTGGCATTACATTTAAAAGTGACATTAATATTTAAAAAGACTAACGTTGTAAATTGCTTAAAGGAATCATATTCAGAAGAACAATGGCATATGTCTGCCTTTATGCAGACAATCATGAGGGTTTAAGCCGGCTGACTGTTATGGTTTAAATCAATTATGAGGACTCTCAAAGTCATGAATCTGTATTCTGACAGCATTGCAGCTTCACATGTTCCTCTCTCAAAGCACAACCAAACTAATTCCATTTTATCTCATGATAAATGCTTATAAACTCCATTGTGTCCCCTTTTTCCCATACCCATGTTTGTCAGCCCTATAAGAATGACAAAATTAAATCATAATGCAAGATGACAATATTCTCTGACTACAAAAAATGATGTGATTAAACCAACACTAAGGTAGATATAATATTGACTTAAAGGGTGCAAATTGAAAGCTCTTTGTTTTAATCCATCACTTGAAGGGTCACCTTGAAAACACGTAGACATTGGATATTAACTATCTATTTACAACCCATTACTTAAAGGGAATCTCAACTAGGAACATAATTACATTGTATGAACTGACTCTGTTGTGAAGTGTGTTTACCCGCCCAGTATTTTAATAAAATGTTCGGATAAACAGTTTATGTAATGTATGTACAGCTATGACCAAAAGTTTTGCATCACCTAGAATTGTAGGATTGAGACATAATTAAAAAAAAGCTATATGAATATAATTTAGATATTTTATTTAACATCCCGTAATCAAAGAAACTACAAAATGATATCGCGAAAGTTTACCGGAAGCCATAATAGTAGTACAGTATTTCATGTTCGATTTTTCAATTGTTGTCAGTTTTTCGTTAAGTATATGGAAAACTACACAGCAGTGTGTAATTCAATATGTTGACATGACATTATTCAGCAGGTTTCATGTGACTTTATAAAGCACAATTATTTAATTCTATAGGGTGATGCAAAGCTTTTGGCCATAGCTGTATGTAGTACTATTAGAAGTGTTGTTAGAAGTACATTTCAGTTTTAACTTCACATTATTCCTCTTACTTTCATCTCACATATCATATTGTCTGAATTTTAATATCCGGCTTTCAAAGTACCACATCATTGTCAAGTCAAACAAATTGCAGTGCATGCCTACAGTAGGACAGTTGCTTCTACCTTGTGTGATGTGCATGAAGCACAACATTAGCTTATGGGCCCACATATTGTATTTAGGTACTGTAGACATTGTGATAGGATTATACAATACTCACAACTGGGAGAGATGGGAGAAGCACTGCAGTTCAATATGACTAGTTAATATTGTTATATTGTTGGTATTAAAAAATATATATAATCCATTAATCATCTTTTCATAATTTACCCATCACTATGCAACTATTAATAAGTATTATGTGTTTTTGGTTCATAACCTCAATCTAGTATGTGAATCTGGAATGATGTGCTAAGAATCAGAGTTCTAATTCCACAGGCAGCTACAAAAGCCTACCACTAATTATTTATGCATTTCCTGCCCAGGAGGTTTACTGAAAATATCCAGTGTCAAAAAACACAACCACCCTATAGCCCTAAATTATCCATCATAAACACTGTAGTGATACTTGAATAGTAATGCAGTGTAGTGCATAAAAAGGAATGCTGTAAAAGAAGTGAATGCAAAAGAAGCACTTTGCATGTGGAATGACTGTGTTAGCCCAGAGGCACAACATCTAAACAGATACTCAGTGGTATTATTACTTTAGATGAATAGTTACATTGGACCTTTCCGAGCTTGCAGTAAAAATAAACAGCCAGTATTGATTGGGTGTATTGCAGTGTCTTCACAGCACGGTCATAATTACAAAGAGCTGCTTGACTCCTGATTCTGTTTTCGGGAAAGCACTTCAGCTAAAACATAGGCAGGTCCAGGAGTAAAAACTAAAAGCAATTCATCAACTAGACACGGTACAAACCAGTAAAAAAAAAGATGTATCCTACTATTTTTCAGATACCTGTTATGGAATAAAAAACAGTTAAAGTCTTCTGAAACCAAGCCGATATCCATGAGAGACCAAGTTTAGAATTTTAATCATGTCACTAAAACAGCTTGAATTTGTGCAAATACACGCTGAATAATAATATGTCAGTGTTGTGTAAGTGTGTTAGAAACGGCTTCGCACTTTGTTCTTGTTACAGCTGTTAGGCTACAACTTCCATGTGTAAGTCAATTAATAGTATCATTGTTCCCAGACAAATTACATTGTGCTACTATAAAGCTATTTCACAGTGGTAAAAGCAAATACTGCAGGGGAAAAAATGAGCACTACAATATACAGAAAAAAAAAAAAACCCTGCTGTTTTTTTTAAATATATTTTGGAAAACATCTAAGACTATGCAAAAAATCTAATCTTTCTTTTTACAAAAACCTATAATTATGTTATGTAAGTTATGTTCTATAAGCAAAACATGTAGATGTATTCAATTAAACGCTGTCAGACTGAAGCATCTAAAAAAAGAGAAAGAACAGGTTCCTTCTTTGTGATTCTGTGATTAAATATGCAACGACTTAAGGGTTTCACATTCTGAGGTATGTGTTATAAGGCATTGTGTATCCTACTTGTATTGTCATTGACAAGTATAGAAAATTAAAAACATGATAGAGTGCGGCCAAGCTCTTTACCAGTAAACCAAGGAATACATCCTGGTTCACTGATTCATCACGTTGACTATAACATAAATACAAAACACAACTTTCATTAACCACTGCTCTTGTGAGATCTCGTGTCTACACTCATATTTCCCCCCACAGAGCTCCTCAACCCAACCTGTCCCATCCACATCATGAGGGAAAAGAAGCATTAACAGCAGACCTGCATCTGTCTTGACATCCATGTGACCTTGGAAAGGCCAGTCACCACAACTCCAGGACACTCAGCCCAATAGGCACTGTAGTCTGAAGATATTATACTCAAAGTATTAGCAAATCAGACTGGTTGGGATAAACAAGGACAGAATATATTTAAAATGCACACTCTTCAGGCTAAGATGCCAAGATATCTTGAATAGGTGTTATAGATGTAACAAAAAAACATAGGACTATGGATTTGACTGTAGCAGGCACTAATTACATACTTCTGTTAATACATTTATATATATATATATAACTAAGCATTATTAGCTTTTGTTAATACCTTTATATATAACTAAGCATTATTAGCTTTTGCCCTCCACCAGGTTTGGCGGTTGTGAAACATTTAGAGTGAAGGAACTCCCTTCCTAATATCTTGTAGCCTCTTTTTTTGTAAGTTATTACATCTGATTTCTGAGAATAGTTGGATGATTAGGCTAATTCATTTCAATAAAACACCTATATTTTGTTAGTGATATGTGGAGTATTTTTTACCTGAGGAAAACCTACACCAACCTGCTGAATAGTCCAGTTTTAATTGTTTGAAATGTCAAAACATATAAAAAAACAACTGGTATCTTAAAATGAATACAAGTCTGATAATTTGGATGGCACCAGATGGATTTTGTTTAATATTGGTATTGAAATATTATACAGTGCATTGCTGCTTGTACAATATAACCTGAAAGACATATCATAATAGCTAAGGCATTTAAACCAAAATGGTCCATTTCTTAATTAATATGTAATTGTGCATATGACAAAGGCATGTCATAGGATCCTAGAAGCAATAGCGTGACTGAAGTGTCTGTAGCACCATTGGCTTCCCACATAAGTCAGCTATAGAACCTCTTCACCCAGCGTAGGATAGTTTTCAGCAGAATAATGTGGTAAATTGAAAAGCGATTCTAAAAAAAACTACTGACATACCATCATGTGCAGACCGTGAATATGTATGTGTTGACTGAAATAATTGCACGCAGGTCTTCGATATCTCTGCTCTTTCACTGTAAATCTCAGTGTTTGTAGGATAATAATTGCAGAAACATTTCCAGTCTGCTTGGGCTCGCAATCTTTTCAAAGAAAGATCTTTGGCTTTTGTCTTGGGTCTTGGGAATTATTTTGCACATGTTGGAAACCAATCGTTAATAGAGCCCCAGTTTCATTGTGAAGGAAGCTTCCCAACATTTTGGTGTTAGGTACACAAGGGAGTTGAGCTTTAAAATAAACTAAGAAACTTTTTTTGCCTTAAAACAAGATGGAGAGCTTGGGGGTTAAGCTTAATGCTTCAACTCTGAGCAGCAACTGCTAACTGGCAGCCCCTGAACAGCAATAGTGTCTAACACAACACAGTATCAGCACAAATTATCTTTGAGATAACATAGTTCCAAACCCTTCTTTAAGCAGGACAAATATTACCAATTCTCCAACCGGGAATGTGTGCATTGAGAAAAGCTGGATGAATCAGCTCTCAAGCCTTTCTCTAAGATGGGCATTATTTGCTTCCTTATTTTGTTCTCTGTGTTCCAAGACTCCTCGGGTGGATATTATAATCTATTCAATCTCTTTCATCCATACTAGTTATACACATTTTTACAGATTTTATGCTGAAGAGAATGTTTGTTCCAAAGAGCTCGCTTCTCTATTATTCAGAATGGTTATCATATGTTTCACAGAGAATGTGATTCATTATTATTATGAAAAGAGTGTCTTTTAAGATATCCTTCTCAACTGTTTATTGACATCGTTCCTCTCACTCTTTTTGACAATTAAAGTAATGTTAACATTCAACTAGGCTACATACCATCCTACCAGACAGTATTGTATATAATCTAGGATGTACCTGAAGCAAAGACATACTACTGTATCTATTCAGTATTACTACATTAAAGGAAACCAGTACTTACACTCTAGCAGCTGCTATTAAAGAGCAAAACACAGTTTAATGACAGAATATTCATTTTAAGAGTTATTTAATAATTATGATTTTGCCACAGCAGTGCACTGCTGTCAGCACACTGATTGTTATGAGATAATGAGTGTTAGACTAATACATATAGCGTCTATTATGCTTACTGTCTGTATTTACCTGGATTTCTAAGCAATTCCTCTGAAATGAAAAGACACAATTGGTAAATGATTCGCTCAGTAATACAGGCTAGTGATCATACTAGAGTTAATTCACCTTTATCATCAGAGTTTTTGAAAAGTTAGAGTTTACAGTACATTCTCGGAACAGACTTAACGTATAACCAACAAAACCCTCTCCGGTATTAATTATTGTCAGGATTTTCACTTTAAATTTCATTTGTTTTAATAATTTTAGCTCAATGCATTGGCTAGACTGACATTCAATACTGATATTTGTGTCCATTTTCTGGATATGACCACCCTTTCAAAGCACGCTCCAAAAGTATGCTCAATGCTGTAAAATGATACCAAGGACACTCATTGAACAAGTGCAAACATTTGAAGGACTTCAGCCAGTAGCTAATAGGCATGTCCTCAAGAATTGTGGATCACGTTTACCTCATTCTCAGGAGGAAGCAAAGGCTATTATCAAAGTCGCAGCTGATGAGATGCTTCAACAAAGGATCAATAATGCTCTTGTGTTTGGTTGACCTGAGTGACACATTCAAAATTAGAGATGGGCACAGAGGGAGCTGTTTGTGCTTTAATGAAATGCAAGAAGGCTCACCATTTAATGATGATATCAAAGGACCATTTCATTGTATTATGCATTCATGTGGGCAAACAATGCAATTGTGGACTTTACTTTGTGCATAGAAGTTGACTTTTGCTTTGTGCTGTTTAAGGCACCTTTACATCATGAAAATACAGTAGTACCAATTGTGTCGCTACATTTGCCAGGCTTCTCTAGCTTCAAGTCTCCTGCTACTAATTAGACTAATTGGGGGGAAATGAACAAGGTTAGTTACTGGGTTGTATAAGCCAAAGAATAAGGCAAATGTAATAATGAAAATAATAATAAAAAAACAGCTGGCACAATAAAATATGCATTGCTGTCTTCTTTTAAAGTGGTCTGCTTCAGACAAACAATAAACACATTCTGTTTGCTGTCGCTTTGAAATCTCACTGCCACAGTAGTCAGCTTATTAGTGTTAAGGAAACTCAGGAATATATTACCTGTCAATTGTGTGCTAAATGTATTGTCATATTTTCAGCAGAAAGTTGCAGCAAATCTAAATTCATGAATAGCTTTACCACAGGTGACTGAATATGTTGCTAAAGGGAATATTTTACATTAAAATGCTAACAGATATCCCCAATTAAAATACATTTACATTTACCATGCTTTGCTAGTTTTTTATTTTATCATGCTATACCAAGCTTACCTGTGTTTTACCATGTTTTTGATATAGTACCGTGTAATGCAGAACAATGCACTGTAGACAAGTCTGTCTGCATGCCTGCTGCAAAGCTGGGTGCAGCAGTCAGCTATAATATTAAGAAAGGCACAGTTTATCTTTAACAGGTTACAGCATCAACCCAATAAGACTGTGTGTAGTGACCAGTGAGAGAAGGTGCGATCGTGCAATTTTCCAGATTATTGCTGCTAATGGGCTTCCAGCAGAAGACACCCTTTGCTGTCTCCTTTGTCTGACCACAATAACACTCCAACCTGAACAGGTGGTGACCCTCATCAGACCCTCTTTCACCTCTTTGAAATGACTTTGATATTGGACTTTATGTATCTATGTATGTACTGTATGTATGTATGTGTATGAAATTCCAGATAATTAATGCTGGATCCACATATATAAAATCTAGTAATTAAATATTTGCCAAAAGCATTTGAGCATATGTGTTGAAAAAAAATCAAAAACAAAAACACAGGGACCCTTATGCAATGATCATGCATGTCTATCTGTCTGTCTGTCTGTCTGTATAATCTCTCAGTTTGTGCTTATTGTGCAATCATGAGGACATGCACTGTTGTTTATTTTCGTGAACAGGAAAACTATATAATGCAAAAAAAACAAATTCTTCATGGATCTTGCTGTCAAGAAAGTGCCAAGAATGCATGTTCCCTATACAAACTTTCCTTGGTGTTCGACACTTGATCCAAAGCACTGCCTGTTCCTCAGCAATGAATCATGCTCTTTATAGTACATAGATAAACTGGGAACTATAATCACCGGTGAGTTACTTTATTTTTAGGCGAAGGATTAGAAACAGGGCTATAATGAAAGTGAAGGGGAATGTAGCTAAGTCCTGGAGGTGGAAGCCAGCCTAATGTGGATCAGTATATAGGAGGCTACGCGCTTATAATACATTGCAGATATTAACTATCCAAAGTTCTCTAGATCACTTATGTTGAAATAACCAACTGTGACTCTATGTATACCATTATTTGAGGTTACATTAGTTTTTAGTTTTTCTTTTAACTTATTTACCGATGATTCATAAAAGCTGGGGTGGAGCAGTTCCCTGAATGAATATGAAAAGCATAAAAGGAAAATAATTGTACTAAATGCCATCAGCCGGCTCATTATTTCACCACACTTCAAAATGAACAGCAACATTACTTAAACTAAACCACATTTACAACTGTTCTAACTACAGCATAATCCTTTACATGATTAATTTCCATTTGGACCTTTCTCTTAAAACGAATACATACAGTATACAGTATATTGTGACTTTCCATCACTCTTCTGAAGACATCTACAGTACAGTAGCTGTCACTGCATATTGAAATGACTTGTGAAGACATTTCAAAGCTGTTACTGTGGCTGGGCTCACATGCTAGAACTTTTTCCCCTGTGGTAGAAGCTAATTGGCGATACACGCCTATGGGCTTGCTTGCACTTCAGTGCAGTGGGTTTCAAACACTGTAATTATAGTAAGGCCACACACAGTCAGCTGAATCGATACAATAACTCTATTAAACCAGTATCTAAAGAGTTTCGCGACCGCTTCTCATAATCCACAATGTAGCAGATTAAGGTTTTGCGTTTACCTTGTGAAGATGGTGTGTTGTTTTCTAGGTTGTGTGTGTGTGTGTGCATAGTTTTCCAGATGATATATTGCCTTAGATTGCATAAGTACATTGCTGCATCGTTTGACAAAGTTATGTTTGTAGATTGATGATTTTTTCCCCCTCGTTTTAGCAACACGGATGACGAAATATTTATAATTTATTAGCCTAAAGTTTAGATAAAGGGAAAAAAGGTAGTTATATTAACAGTTCATAAGATTAGGTTAAGTAAATATTGAAATGAAAGCTATTCCAGGAGCATCCTGTACATGTGTTCCACTTTTTTTGGTTAAGGCCAAAGAAATTCCAGGAGGAAAGAGTTATTGGAGCTGACATGACTGATCAGTTGAAGGCAAGGCTGCTCCCAGAGAAGGTAGTTTAAACACTGATGTGCTCTGTTTGTTTGTAGCTGCTTCTGGAGCTTCTGGATGTTCCATTAAAATGCCCTCCTCGATAAATTGACAACCTGCAGTATCCTGTTGATTTTATCATTCATATTTATATATATATTAAGCTGGTACATACTGTACAGTGCCCTTCAACACCCTCTTCACAAATACTGCACCAATACTTTCTGAAGGGCTGTTTGCTTTAACTTGGCAAGTACACATTAAGTTCCATGTAATTTACAAACCATCTCATATCTAAACATATTTTTATTGTTATACTGTAAAAGGAATGCAATTAATTAATTATTATTATTATTTTTTTTTTACATTGCTAAATGAGAATGCCTAATATATACTGAGGGATGTTTGAGTTTACTGAACATATCTTTTGATATACTCAGTCACTTGATGAACCAGTCCCCTTTGGCAATCCTTTGAAGGCTTTTAAAGTAAAATTATTCAACTTCTTTGTCACAGGAACTACAGAAACAGGCAAGCCATGAGTACACAATTCAAAGTAAACATTTTCCAAACCCTGACAGCTGCTCATTTAAAATATCTTTGTTCTTTCTTACCCCTGGACTTTCGATCAAGTGAAAATCATTCTGAAGTCTTGTCATTTGGAGGCCCGTATGTGTCCATTGAGAATGTATCTGTTTATCTGCCAATAGATATGAGGCTAGCAAAACCATCAGCCCTGTTACCATAAAGGAAATATGTAGGACTGACATATATTAGCTATTGCCAGTACCATCCATATCATATCAAAGGATCAATAATGCTCTTGTGTTTGGTTGACCTGAGTGACACATTCAAAATTAGAGATGGGCACAGAGGGGCATCTTTTTAATGGAATAGAAGACACTAAATCAGTGCAGAATGTATCAGAAGATTCCCAATGGAAACTGAAGCTAGTACCCAGGTGGCTCTTTCTGGCTAGTCAGTTGCCTTGGAAACGGTTGATTTGAAGAGGTCATTTCTGTTACTTTGCTATCTTCAGACAACAACTAACTACAGTATGTTCTATTTACAGTTGCTTAAATATAGAGTGTCTGTGTGACAGCTAGTACATAATATATAGTCTATGATTCGTGATTGATCTTTGCTTTGTCTAAAATACCCCATTCAGTCTAGAAGAGTTTCCTTTTCACCAGTATTCACTGGTAAGGTTAAATTAGTGAAATGACCCATACAGGTCATTCTACAATAAAAACTCATATCTCATCACAGTTCCAAGCTTAGATGAAACCCTTAATGTTTACCAGTCCGTTTGTTGTGCATGTGTCTGCCTGGTTCTAATCTTGTGGCATTAACGGTTGGACTGCCACAGCATTCACTTGCATTAGTCAAGTGTATGAATGTTTACAAATCATGCTTCAATCCCATACCTATGACAAAGCGTGATCAACACTAAGATAAAAAAAACGAAGAAAAAACAAACAAACAAACAAACAAAAAACAGCCCACAGCACAACAGGGCATGTTTTTATGATTTTTCAATGCGTCAGTTTACTAAATCATATTTACATGTTTACATCAGGGGAATGTTGACCAGTCATATAATGCATTTCTAACCTCTCATATTCATGTGCTCACCCTTATTGTAACATGGATGGATGTCAACCCAAACTCTAAACAGCTATTAGTATCATTTCTCAATGATTGTTTATGTCCCCTCCCTGGCAAAATATTATCAGTATAGATTAGAAGCATCCCATTTTAAAATAGATTAACACTTCAAAATCAAAATTCTGTAGTAGCAAAACATGTTTTGTGAAATGCTATTAAAACTATTGGTAGAACCATACGACAGTTTCAGCATTGTAAGCAATTGCCTGTTTTTATAGTTGCACTGCACTGGAATGGAGATCTTGGTCTGAATGAGTAATCGTTTCTCAAATGTTAATTAAATAACAAGGGTCGAACTGGAGTCCACCTTGGAGCCAGGAACAGAGTTAGCTAGCTATGCTGTTGATGCCCGATCATTGGGATCAACCAGAACTAGGAACACAACCAAGGTACTAAGTTCTTATGGCTCAAGACTAGTAGTAAGTTTGGAACCCCTGATGCTAACAAAAAAAGAGTCATTGGTCTTATATTTGGAGAATTTATTAAACATTGTTCAAATTTTAACATTACTTTGAGTCTAATGCAAAAAGCCCCTGCTCCCACAGGGTGCATAAAACAATTACAGAATGTGCAAAATTCTGAAACTGATAATATAAGCTATTATTTACTGGAGTTCTGGAAATAGCCTTGAATGTTACATAAAAAGGGCACAACTCTGGAGTGAAGCATGAACACTGACGTACAGACGTATTAGAGTAATCAAGAACAATAAAATACGAATCAGTCGTTGCCAAGAAGAATAGCTGCTGTCAAATGTACCAAATTTATGCTGGTCATGAACAGCAGAGATATGCACAGGCTGGCAAGTCGACAATATACAGGTTCGCTGATGTGATAACACTTGTGCCTAAGCAATCTGGCTGCTTTGAAATAAAATAATTGAAATTTCTGGCTATATCTAAACTCTGCAATGCAATAAATGTCGTAAGCGATTTCTCCTTTTATTTATGTATTTTACTTGTATTGCCATGTCTCTGCATAACTGTGCAATTAACATTCATTGTCATTTCCCAATGAACCCAAGAGTGACAGCAACTTCTCTATTGAAATATATCATAGCTGAAGGAATACTATTTAATGCTAATAAATACATAGCAAAACAATGTATAGAAGCTAACTAGGATACAGTCTACAATATATGGTTCATTAAAACACAATGATAAAGAAAAGAACAGAAAAAGTGGTTCAAAGCTGTTCTTGCATAGCACAAACCAAACTACTTTTGTGTAAATTATGCAGCTAATGTGCAAAATGTACCAACAGGTTGATACAAACAATCTTTAAATGTATGTTTTGTTTTTATTTATATATATATATTTACGCATGATAATAAATGTTCATACAATAGGTTAGAATTTCAATATCTATACATTTATATTTATAGATAATATTTCAAGTGTCTACATCCCAAGTGCAGCTTTTTATGGACTCTATTACTGTAAATTTGCATAAGACATCTGAAAAACAATTACTTGTCCATACCGCAAAATGATGTGTCACCTTGACAACTTCCAAGGATGATTACTTCTTACTTCGGATTGGCAGGACCAAATCATGTGAAAAGGGTCCATTAAAGTTCTAGTGCTGCTTCGACATAGGATGTGACCAGTTCCAGTACATCAAAAATGTGGATCATCGTTGCTGAAGCTCAGCATATTTCTAAAGTTTTAAGACCAAGGACATTAGCGTAATCCTTGGATTTCAGCAATGCACACGTCAAAATATATGTAAAGCTGTCATTCTTTGTGGTCAACATAAAGCTGCAGAAAGCCCTTACCATTTAGATAGTGCTACATTAACATCATTTGAAAAGGAAATGCAATAAACAAATCAGCAGAATCTTAAAAATCGGAGTGCTTTTTTTCTTTACGTTTTTTGAATACTGTCTCTTGGTTTCTGTTGATGTTTTCTGAAAATGGACTGACTGCATGCTATGTAAAAAGAGAAGAAATCATGGTGTGATGGATGTAGTGCTACCCTATTGGTTTAGTTTTTTTTTCCAGATGGTGTCTATTGCAAAGACGCAATAGATAAGTAATTTACCAAAAATATGCTGTCTTTAGCCCGATTCGCACAGGACTAACAATCACCACATAAACATTTGGTTTTAGAATTTTTACTGACATTGGTGAAATTTAATCCTGTGCGAACCGTCCATTAATTAAATAAAATAAATTAACCGTCCAGTTAATTTTTTTTACAGGACATCTGGACTTTCTATACAATTTCAAACTCTGGCGTCTTGTGTCTTTTTACTCCTGTGCAAATTAACCCTGTCAGTGTTATGTTAGAATTGATACAGCATTTCCGGGGTATTTGCCTCAAAGCAACACCAGACTTCACAATAAATCATAATAATATAATATTAAAATTGGTACGATCTGTCCCAAGATTCTACAGTTCAGTAAAATGCAACGATTGGACATAACCAAATTAGGGATTGGTGGAAAACACAAAACGTAATTGGCAACTGGATGCTTTGAACAGTGTATTTGAATATATGTATGTCAAGGGACAAAATGGTTATTCTAGCCTTTGGGAAAGAAGTTACAATGAAATTAGTTATTTACACCTGGTTCCTTCTCTGGCCACAGCATCACATTTCATTTTGAAATTTATTGATAAAAACTAATCCACGTCTGGGAGGTTACTAGACATCCCTCGATTTTGACCAACTCTGAGGACACCGGATTTTTAGTCCTGTGTGAATCATGCTTTAGACTTACAAGGGCATCTCAAATTGAAGGCAGTGTAGCTGGTATGCTATATGACAGGTCCAAAGAGTGGGAGGCAAGGGTTAACTATCAAGTGGAAGTGAATCTGGAAGTCTTGCCTTAAATGGTGCATCAATTCCTTAGTACCCTGGAAATGTAAAAAAGACACTGCTCTTCAATCACTGGAACAGTGTGTTGTGATAGGCCTATGCAATAATTAACAGCACTTCCTTGGCAAAAAGTGTAGGGTCGCTTTAGCATTTTGGAAGGTCTCATAGAAAGTGGAACCCAATGTAAAGAATAAGAGTGATTTAATTCTAAATATAAAATGCATTCCGACATTAAACATTACATTTACATTCTTACTCACCATTCCGCCATTTTCAAAATATATTTATATATATACTATAGATGGTTTTTTTAATCATCATTGGTAACTTTTATAAGCTAGCATTTAGAGGAACACCAACAGCCGCTGGAAATAAACCAATAAATACTCCCTCTTTACATATACTGCCTGACCTTCAATGTCATATTTCATACACAGTATTTCAATATAAAATAATAATGATATCTTCTTCTTCTTTCTTGGTTTAAGTTATACTTCTTAATTACAGTGTTTTGCAAAGCTTAAACTTAATATTAACATCTGAAACACTGGATACTATTTACAATAAAATACTATAAACATTATGCTTTATGAAGTATTCTGTAATCAAAGTTCTGTAATATAACCATGTATGGAAATAAAATGTATCCACTGAGACATCATGTATTTATTGCTATTGCAGAAACCCTATCTTGATTATGTATTACAAGTAAATAAAACTGAAATCGTTTCTAAAATGTAATGGTAGAGTATCTGACTTATTTTCAAGGTAGCATTTAGTGATCCAAACCAAAACAGGAAATAAAACAAAAAACAAAACAAAAACCAGTCCATGCAAATATATCTGATAAGTAACAATTTTTACATAAATGTATTTAAGAGTTAATGTTCTAATGCAATAAATAAATAAATACATAAATAAGAAATGAAAAAAACATTTGTTAGGCTATGTGCATATGCAGATTAGCATTCTCTTGCGTATATATATATATATTATTGTAGCATAATTAGAAGTAGCACATACATCCTAATACATCTCATTTGATTTTAACCACATTGCCAAGAACCTAGGATTAGACTCTCTTCTTTTTAAATTTGGAGGCAAAATCTTAAATTGGTGTATGACATAGAAGCAATGCAGTAATTGGGGACTAGACCATCTCAGAAAAGTTTACGCACCTTTGCTTCAAATGAACATTAAAAAAACTGATGAAATTAGTGGGGTTGAAATAACCCTTTGATTGCTGGCTCCCTATTTAAATAGGTTGCCCAGTAGACTAAATTAAAGGTTCCAAAGAGCAGAGGGAAGCATATTCTGGACATCCGGTCAATTTTGCTCACACTGTTAAAGGTTTTCTTGGCTTCTGGAGGCTTGGGTTTTGGTTCTCCTTCTTTAGAGTCAGTGGGAGCAGCACTTTTTGCAATGGTTGCCAAACCAGGGTCTCTGGCAATGTTCGGAGCATAGTTTGATGCACTTGCTGTGTACGTGTTGTTTTTCTTGATGAGGGATTCTTTTTTCTTCTTTGGCTAAAATTAAAAATATAAATAAACATGTAAAAAAATGCATCACTGTATTGTATTTGTGTAAATAAATCTGAAACATCTAGAACATGATAACTCCTGATAAGCATTCCTTAATAAAGGAAGGCTTCTTGATCGTGCTGGCTTCCATGGTAAACTACTAAGTAACATAGATCATCTGAGCAACAGTATCCCATATGTTTTCTTGACAAGGCCAGTACATCTCATTAATGCTAAGATAAATGAATGACTCAAAGGCATATTTGCACAGCCTGTTTTAAATATTTCCAACTGGTGTTGAAACTGCCACTGCTACTGAACAAATGGCAAGGAATGGGGGTGGTGGTGGGGCTTTTCATTTGTGGCATACTGTTCACCTGCATATCTTTATAGCTATAATGTAACTGCAATTAAGAAGCTCTTTGGGGAACAAATACAAAACAGAATCAATTTTACAGTGAGGCAAAAACAAGCAACTTTCAACAACTTTCAACCATAAAAGAACCAAACAAGTGTGGTTGTGGCAGGGCAAAAGCCCTGCTTGTGTAAATAGTGTGTGTGGGAATGTAAGGTCGGCAGGGATGGGGTTAATTCTGTCCCTGTCAACAATCACAGGTGTGGCCATTCCCCAACTGCTAATTGGGGAGTGGCCACATGTATAAACGGGAGCGGAATCCTTTGCTTGAGAGGAGGGAGTTTGGTGTGTTTTGAACTGTGTTTGTAAGTATAGTGAAGGCAAATGTCCGGCCTATATGTGTTCTTGTTTTGTTTAAACCTTTATTTTTCCCCTCATGCCGTTTTGTGTGTTTATTTGTGCCTATTAAACGTGAGCAACAGCGCTTCACTGCAGCTCCTGTCTCTGAGTCTCTAATTCTTGCCGGTAACATCTTGGGCCATGACGCTACCTGCCACAGTGGTCACCATAGCAACGGCACTGGTAGTGTTTACATACCACCTATGATAACACTGCCTTTGTGTGAAGGGTGCAAAATGTAACAACAAAGCCATGAGCTTTGGCAACTATGTTCCATATTCGTGTTGGTGTCTGCCCTACCAGATGGCCACACAACAACAGCGCAAAAGCTGCCAGACTGCGAGACCAGACAGTTTTTTCACCCACAAAGACAAACATGAACTTTTATTCCTTTGTTCCCTTATCAGGGATTTGTATGAATTGTTAAACAAACACAGCGAAATACTGAAATGCACCTGCAATATTCATAGATTATCACGTCACTATAATCAAACAGTGGCAGGACTATAGTGTTCCCAGCGTCTAATTAGTCATTTAAGCTCTTGTAGCTGGCATGCCAAATTGTACCCTGTAAGAAATACCTCAAGTAACTGAACTGTCTAGATATTGTTTTTTTTTAAAGCTAAAAAGAAGTAACAGTCATTTTAATCTTCTATTGGCGCACATGGTTTTATGCAGACCTTTTTTCTTTTTAAAATTACCTTTTCAGGCACAACACTTTTCCCATCCCAGGCGTAGCCTCTCTTTGTGAAATAATTCACTGTAGCAAACTCAATAAGAGCAGAGAACACAAACGCATAGCAGACTGCAATGAACCAGTCCATGGCTGTGGCATAAGCCACCTTGGGAAGAGAGTTCCTAGCACTGATACTCAGTGTGGTCATGGTCAGCACAGTGGTTACTCCTGTACAAAAAGAAGAACAGATAAAGAACAGGAATCATGAATACACCTCTAGAACATAACATTATGACAACAAACAACTTTCTGAGAGTTCTGAGGAGACCTTGAATTCTTTCACTTAATAGAACTGTGTTTGATTCTAGCATTGTATTATTCTCCTTTAAAAGACTGGGGTACATTTGGTTGCACTTTAAATTACAGGGCATGAATAACTGTATTTATAATAAATAAGTTGCCATGGAAATGATCTTGTTAACAATATCTGTTTATCTGATGTAAGTACATGGTAACACTTACATGCTGTTATATCTGATATTCTGACAATTTCAAAACAGAGTTAAATATTTTACAAAAAGGGAACAAATACACATGTTGTAAAATGTTTGTCAAAGGAGCATACTTCCTAAAGTACAGTATGAACAAAACTATGTTGAGACAAATATTTCAGAAGCAGAATGTGTTTTGCTGCTATCAGTTTCCATCTAAAAGTAATTCTTATGTCTGTTTGGCAGCATTGCTGGGGGAACGTCTTGCTATCTACAGGGCATTTTTGCATTTTCAGAAATGGTAATGTTATATATAACATGCTGAATGTGACATATGTAACATTCGGAATATTGAATCTATACCAGCGCAATTTGTCAAGGAGTGAAATTGCTTAAAAGGATGAAGCATAAGCTATCGTTATGGTGGCAGCTTAAGCATTAAATCTTGATTAGCTAGAACACTGCTTGCCAAAATACTGCATGCATCCTGGATGCACACATCATGCAGTCTAGGACTCGTTTTGTTAGTAAAAACATTGCTCTGTATTTGATATAAATTAAAGGTACATTTCTGAGGTGGAGCTTATAGATCAAGAACATTTTAGTTTTCAATGCATTTTGCTATAAATATGCATCAAGTAAGTTGGGTTACCCAAGTGTGATTGGAGCAAGACAACGCAACAGGATGTCCTTAGAAACTAAATCAAACACCCAACTGAGCAAGTAGAGCTGCCTGCTGTCAGCTTTTCAGAGCACTACAGGCTACAGGTGAAATTAAAGCCAGTCAAGCATGAAAAAGCATATGACATGTTTATCAGCATGTCCAGTTCTCCCCACAGATTGAGCCACTGCTGTTCTAACCAATAAAAGACATTCAATTCATGAAAATGTGCTCAGGGAATATCTGCAGGGCTGGAGGACTCCAAAAGACATTATTTTGATCATTTGAAAAAGGTTTTCGGAATTTAGCAAATCTCTCATTAAAGCAAAGAATTACAGCCTTGCATTTTGCAAATAATATATATATATATATATATATATATATATATATATATATATATATATATATATATATATATATATATATATATTTATCTATCAGGTGCTGACAAACCATTCTTTATTACACCCTTACTCCTTACTTCATGTATAAACATCAGCTTGGCTTCTGGTATTTGAACTAATTTAATGTGTTATTTCCATATGGAAGCATTTTTTTTTTTAGTGGGCTCCAAGTGAACTGGCATTGAGAAGCAATTTCTTATTAAGTATTCAAAAAGCGAATACTGCAAGCAAAAGTGGTATTGTTCAACATCTGCTTTACCATGGCTAATTCAGACCCAAATCACTTGCTAGGTGTTCATGCATCGTGGTAAAATATTGTAGTAAAATAGGCTAAGGGTTATTTCAGTTACAGCGCCAGTCTACCTTTTAAATCAGTGCCAAAGACACCCATTTTTCTATTTGACACAGCTGCTATTGAAGTTAAAAAAATGAAAAGAATTTCTGAAGTACCTGTAGTGTTTCTGATACACTGTCAGAGAAAGAGAAAGAAGTGTTTTCGTTCTTTATTTTCTAACTTCCAGATTCCAGAACATTCCAGTGTTTTGAGGTAGTGAAGCTAGACAGGGATAAACCTACACATGGAACTATTTCCTGAAGGCAAGTACAGATAGTTATCTGGTCATTTATTCAGTGTAAAGCTGCCATATTAATAAAGCCTGAACGTCTATCAACTCAATAATACTTTATCTGTGTTACAAGTCTTTAATGAAGGGGTTATTGTTTTTCTGCAGTATTATAACATTACTTGTTTATGTTGTGTGTATTACCTATATTAAATGACAGGCTGTTATTACATTTAGTATAGAATGAAAAAGGACATTTATAGATTAAACACCTCAAGTGTTTTAAAATTGTTTTGAAAAGTCATATCTGATTATTCATTTAATATTTGTAGGCAACCAATACTCTGACCTGCACTACATGTGATGCAATTATTACTTTCCTTGACGGATCACACGTATATTTTATAAAATCTAACAAATGTTTATAACATAGTCAACAAATAAAATAACAAAAAATTGCATTAAGATTAAAAAGGAGGCCTGTGAAATTAATTGAAATAGTGGTGCACTGAAAATAAAAAGGTTATTAAAATAACAGGTTGACTGAACTGTAGAGCAACCTGTCATTCCATTTAAGTGATCGCTAATGATATGGCGATGCATGTAGCAATACAAATGGCAGAAGGTTATCAGCAGAGAGCCTTTCCACCCCCATAGACCAGCATGTTTTCAGTCTCGCACAAGGGGGCTGCATCCACCATTCACTGCAGATACAGTTTCTAATCTTCTTTTACTGCCACACACAACAAGGGTCAAACAAAACCTGAATTTGTGAAAATTACTCTTGAGGAACACTCTGAAACAGATGAGTGATCTACAACCTTTAAATGTGGTTAAAACAGATGTTTTCTGATACAAGTAGGTCAGGCTGCCCTAGAGGCATCAAATGTTATTGTAATTCCACTATATAGGTAGTCTCAGTAGACAAAGAAACAGCCATAACAGCAGGACATTACAAAACGTAGACCAGGCCATTGTACAAATGGCGTGCTATTTTATATTTGCTTCTGGGCATTATGATGAATCTATTTAAGTGTGCTGAAATCATTAACTGGAAGAATTTCTCAGGTTTCAAATGTTTTTTCTTGCAATTAAACCAAGGATCTGTCAGATTGCCATGGGGAACAGTTTTCTCAGTGGAGCAAGAAAGAATACATTTCTCTTCGTTCTTTGGATATGTTCTTGGGATATGTTCTTGGGATATGTTCTTGGGATATGTTCTTGGGAGTGCACTGTGGTTGGGTTTCACCATCATAATCTGATGTTATTTGTCATTTTAAAATAAATTGACATGCACTTAATTATGGTCCACTCAAATTGGCTTGATGGTGGTTTACCTATACCTCCCCAAAGAGAGAGTGGTCACATTGTTCTAGGCCGTCTGTATCTAATTTGGTGTGTGGAGAATTGTGAACATATGAAGCAGCAGACCACCCTGAACTCTAACAGGAATCCACTTGGACATCTTCTTGGATTATATAATACTGCATTCTATTAATTGCCTGAACTATATAAATCACAGATGCATAATAACTATTTAATTGCGGCTAAAGAAAACACAGAAAGTCAAATGGAGGACCCCTAGCAAGGCTGCCATAAATACCACACTGGACTAATGACCCAAGAAGCCTGCTGAGTTAATAGCAGGAGGCTAGACAGACATTGTCCTGTGAAATATCACTCATAGTCCTGGTCTCCTCCTATGGCAGCTGTCCTTTCTCTTGCAGACCCTCACCTATCAATCATACCATTTCCATTGGAGTCTAGCATATCCCTTTGACAGGCTGACACACACCGGGAAACTTTCCTTCAATCAACTTCAGTCAAACACAGAATAATTTCAAGTTTATAACAACTTCTTAACAGGCAGTCATGAACACTGAAATTACTTCTTATACCAGTAATGTAGTGTATGCTTGTACATGGGTGCTTTTATTACACAAAAAGAACACATGGTCTACAGTAGACACATGGCACATGCTTGAGTCGCCAAAAACACAGCCGTTTGAGCCAAGTTTGTCCTATGAGCCGCAGCTCAAATCCTAACTTCCTAACCCCTTCATATCCTGTTCAAGTAAATGGTGTATGTCCTACAGGAAAATAATAATAATAAAAAAAGACACTTACCAAATACAGTTCTTGCAGGAACAGATTCTCTGTTGAGCCAAAATGAGACTTGGGATAGAATCACTGTCATTATACAGGGTAAATAGGTCTGAATGACGAAGTAACCAATCTTCCTCTTTAAATGAAAGTGTGTAGTCATGACAACATACTCTCCTGCAAATTAAAACATGAATATATTATAAAATGACATAGTAGAAGATGTATAGCTGGAAAAAAAAGTCTTACATGGCTTAAGTTAAAGAATTCTATAAAGCTACGATTACTGACTGTCAATAGTGTTGCCATGACAACATACTCTCTTATAAATGGAACAAAAAAGAATTCAAGCCTTAATCCTCGCTATGCCCAATTTTACTTTCCTTGGAGAAAAATTTGAATGTAAAAATAAAACACAAATGCTTGTCGCAAAAGTAGAAAATGAGCAGACAATGTTGCAATGATGAAATGTGCCTTCAAGGCTGACTTGCAAACACAGTATTCTTGCAAACGCAGGTTCAATTTATTGTTGTACTGATGTGAGCATTAATGGATATGTCCCAAGAAGCCCGCCATGGAAACCTGGTATGTATGTTTAGCAACAAAGCATTGATTAGCCATTGCGGTATGGTACAACATGCTTCTTCAAGCTCTTTTAAGGGTTAAGCCTAGAAAACCATTGGTCTTGCTCTATAGCTGCTGAGGCAGGGTTCAACTCCATAGATGAAAAGCTGTTGCTGCTTCTGGTACCTAATCACTTTATGTGTTTTTGTTTAAACTCACTTTAAATTGTCTTGCCACAATTGGATCATGTGAACAGCAGCAAAAGGTACCAAGTTTATCTACAGTGTTGTATTTAAAATATTTGCATACCCTGAATAAATATATAAACCGAATGATTCTCAGCACAATAAAAGTGCTATGAGGAATACTGTTAATAGCGGCAATAAGGTAAACTGATTTTAATGTATCTGTTAGTACCTGGGAAGACAAACTGGAGATTCACCAGTTGTTGAATTACATCATACAACCTGTAAAGCATATGCAATGTACTGCATGTCTAGAAAAAACTGTATAGTCAATGCTTATGCACCGAGAATGTCATCTTATGATATTATTAATTAATTAGTCATTTAGGAGACGGTTTTATCCAAAGCGACTTAGAGACTAGTGGGTGAACTATGAATCATCAACAAGTGCTGCTGCAGAGTCACTTACAATAGGACCTTGGTTTTACGTCTCATCCGATATATATACTGTTTTTAGTCTCCCTTTTAAAAGGCAAATGATTCACTCTTAATGTACTATTTTGACGATGTCAGCTATGATAAATTGCGGTACCAAGTTCACGGGGAGCATTGTCTTAATTTGATTTGAGACTGTAGTGATATTTTAACTCTGCAAGGGGACTTTCAACAGTGAAACACACCGTGTATAACACAGTATTGCTTTTTGCAACAGCTGCATAGCTTGAACACTGGTAAACAAATACACTGAAAGCCTTTCTAGCCACTCAGTGCTCATGCACTGAGAATGTCAAGTGCACTTTGTTATGGACTGAACATCTCTTTTATATTGTTACAAAAGCATTATTTGTCTCTGTAGACATGTGCCACTGAAATAAGGGCATGCAACTTTCAGGAGTAACTCTAAAAGGTTTTTTTGTTCACCTTTAGGTTTAATTAAAACGGGTTGCCACCACCAAGTGTTAGAAAGTACTCATAATGAAAATGTTATTCTTCAACAATTCCACATCCTGGAGGTCCCCCAATCAGCTTTAATTAATGATGTAAATAAATAAATAAATAAACTCTGAAAGTTCTGACTAAATGATTGCAGGAAGGAGGCTCATTATGCTTAACCATAATGATCCAAAGCACCAAGAGTCAGTTTGAATCGGTGCTATACGGTCTTGAAGAGGAATTTTTAGATTTACATACCTGTGCTGGACTGGACAATCCCAGAGTCGACAGTTTGCCCCAGCAAGTCATACTGGTTAAGTCGTGAACCATCGTCAGCTACAACTACTGACTGTGCTGCACCTCGTGTCCATATGTATACAACCTCTGCACGAGTGTAGGCATCTAATGAAGCAAAGAATGGACATGTATAATGACCCTGATACATACATTACCGACATTAACATTGCTGATTTCATAAGAAATGTAAAACAAGATCAGAGCTATAGTTTACATTGTATTTGGTTTTCTTGTTTTCCTTTTTTAAGTATCAGAGCACTATCACCTGGTAGCCAAGCTTTAAGAGTTAACACTTATATGAGTTGACTGCGGTATTTTACCCTGGTTTTCCATGTTTATCAACATCCTTTACCATGCCTCGCTATTCTTTACAATGCTTACCTATGCTTTCCCTTTCTTTCAC
Organism: Acipenser oxyrinchus oxyrinchus; assembly: GCA_030684275.1. Lineage (NCBI taxonomy): Eukaryota > Metazoa > Chordata > Actinopteri > Acipenseriformes > Acipenseridae > Acipenser > Acipenser oxyrinchus. The sequence continues at coordinate 5,439,306 of CM060268.1, forward strand.
TATGCTTTGTTACACTTTGCTATGCTTTTACTATGGTATACTTTTAGAAAGGTCACTTCAGTTTATCTGCTTTCTAATTTATCTACTGTCTGTGGATGGATATTCAAGCCTGACATTTCAAAGCACCATTTGTCCAACCTTGATTGGTGGAAAGAGTCTGTTACTGATTGGTGCCAAATACCAACACAATGGCAAGTAGCAAAAATAATAACCTTAGCAAAACCCATTTAGGGAGAGGTACTCCCAAGGCTCAAGCCACTGGTTACTGTTAAATATGACAGGACTGGCTCCTATTATAGTATATAAGGGTAAATAGGAGTCACTGTTTAGTCAAGCACATGTTGATACATTGAGAGTAGGATGGGAAATGCAGAATGTATCTGAAATTAACTTACAGCTGCCAAACTTCAAAGGACAGGCATGAGCATCCATAGGGAAGTCTTCCAAATGCATCGGGCATTCTGCCCTCACAGTCAATCTAGTAAAAAATGTAAGAAATATTCATATTCAACATAAGATGTTCATACCTTCATCACAGAAACAGACCCTGTTAGGTTGAAGCTACAGTAGGCACCAAGTGACACAAATGAAACATGAAACTGTTCCACACTCGACACAAACTACATGCTTTTAGATGGTGTGATGAGAAATGTTATATCAATTTATCAGGGATGTATCTGTCTTCCATTTGTCACTGACTTGACATAAATATGTACTGGCAAAGGGAAATAATCTTCCCATAAACACGTTAAAGGATGCTTTATGGCGACCCACTGTGACCTACATGTTAATACTCTTTTGGGGGCTGAAAATAGCATTATATGTATATAATGTATAGGATTGATATCATTAATGTATATATAATCAGAATGCTGTCTGAAACATATTTTAATATTGAGCATATAGCCCTGCTACTGTACTGAAAGGCAAAGTCACAGACACACACCACCCATACAGTTTTCATAATACAGTTTCTACATGTTTCCATTTAAAACCATTTGATCTCACCGCATTGTGTACAGAAGTGTTCCGTCCTCTGTGATACGCAGCAGTTTATTGGGCATTGTCATGTTATGAGCCACAGATTTTTTCCCGTTGTGAAAGAAGGTATCTGGCGTCCAGATTTTGCTGGCCATAAGGTTGTTTAAACGGAGAACTGTCATCGGACCCTTGAATTTTAATCTCTCATCTCTCCAGCTTTGGCGAAAGAAGACATCAATTGTGTATTCCTAGGAAATTGAATTAAAAAAATGTAATCATACCCAATGGTACATGGTGTACCACACAAACAGGGATAAGGGGCATTCCTGTTTCAAACAACAGTACTTTTGGGCAACCGAAGGCAGTACATTTCTATGGTGCCTTATCGTGTCAAGACATCTCAAGGCACTTTTTACAAAAGAAATCCAATAATTTATGTATACTGCCTGCAGCAGTTGTCTATTGAAAGCAAGTGTGTGTTTTAAGTTTTGACATATTTGGGCAGACAGTTCCTCAGAGATGTTCCACAGAATGGGTATAATGGCCTCTCAGAGTACGTTTAGCTACTGCTGAGACTAGCGGTGGTCCCCTAGAAATATAGTTTTAGTTTTGATTGTAATCTCATGAATCCTACCTTCTTACATGATCACTACCAGATCCAAACAGTCATATCTACTCATCATAGGTTTATTGTTTCCAACACACTCCTACTGCTTTTGGTCTGAGCACTATCTTGCTATTTATACACACTTCCTATACAGACCAGTATATCTGTCTTCTTTTCTACTGCCTGTCATTTTAAATTTCAAAATCATCATCATTACATTACACAAATACACATTGTTTCAAGATTAATTTCTTGAAAAAAGTGTCGTCATGATGTTTCTATGTCAGTGTGTGTGTGTGTGTCATTGTACATTTTTGATCCTGAAGTTAGACTTTGTTGCTTGCTATGTACAAACATTATTATTCCAGAAATAATGCTCCTTGGGTTAGTGCTGACCAACACAGTCTTACAATGTTGAGTTCAAGCTTGCTCCCCTTCCACATTCATACTTCCATGTTCTACATTCTACATTCCATGTTCCACAGAGGTTTTGGGTGTTGATGGCATCAACTTTAGCTCTATTTATCCATCTATCTATCAACATCATATGCATGTTATATTTCAATTATTTAAATAGATTTATTTTGGGATGATATTGCCCAGATAAACTGGGACAGTAGCAACAAAAACATTATGAAGTTTTGCAAAAAGAATACTAATTACCATATTAATACCATTTACTTTTTATGAATAGGAAAAACAAACAGTACTTCATTAAGTCTTGATGAATGAAGCTGTTGAATAAGCATCTCTAACGATTAATAATGTCAGTGTTGTCAAAAAATGTAATTTTGTAGTTTAATATTATTTTCATAATCTTTATTAATACCGGTACTAAAAAAAGTGCCACTAGCCTAATAACCACTCCTTACTCATTAAAATACACATTTCGCACATTTTATGAGAAAATGTAAATACACTTACCATGTCATGGTCCGAGACAGGACCAATACTCGTGACAAAGATGTCAGTCTTCACTTCAGTTATGCGCTCTGTTGAAGCAGTAAATTAGGGCAGTGATTGTCAATGAACATTTTTTGTATTAGATTTAACTACTACTCAGTCTGGCAAAGAATGCATGTAGGTCTGATTTGTCATTACGGCCCCATGCTGAATGTTTTTATCATTCATCATTCATAATGTTTCAGCATCACATTTAAATTAGAAATGCAATTTTAAATTAATCTGCACTTACTTAATAGGAAATTCTTCCCATGCATCAATTGTATGGGTAGAGAACAGACAGTATTTAGTGTGCATTGCAACACATCTTCCTTAAGTTTAGTGACGTTTTATGAGTAGCACAGTGATAAACGGATATTTCAATAACAAAGGCACATGTTTCTTCCTGAAATTTCCCAAATGTACCTGGTAGGGTTTGCAATTAAACAACTCCTCATCTGGTCAAAATCTCAGTTCACATCATCACATTCAGGATTGCCAACCCTTGAATAATGTAAGTGATTCTTGAATTAAACTTTCCTTCTGTTTAAGTATTTCTCTAGTCAATTAAAACAGCTTTAAACCCCAAGCTGTCCTTCGTTGAATTCCCTTGTCATTGCCGTCTGTAACTGTGATACCTCCCAGCGTGTAAATTCAATAAAACGCAGTAGCAATATTTGCAGTCTGAATCCCTTTCTCACATTAAAATTGACCACAGAATTGATCAGTATATAGATAATGGACACAGGAGTTGTTTAACATCTTTAAAATATCGCTATTTTCTTCTCTTATAATGTTATCTGAACCTATGGTAATTTTATAAAACAGCCAAATCCAACAATGAATGAATGTGTCTAGCAAGGTAACCCAATGACAACTATAAAGTTATGCACTGACATCTTTTGCGAAGTAAGCCTATATTATACCCGTACCTCCAAGCCCTGGTCTCAGGCGGTTGTCATATCCATCCAAAAGACTATCCAGGATCCTTGTAAACACTGTGGTGTTGTCCTTTACATCTTCAAGATTGGGTGTCTGCCCATGACTATCATAATAATAGGACAGCAGACAGAGAAAGGAACATACAGAAAATCAATTCAGAATGGTAATTGACCAATACTTTTCTATAACAGGATGTAGAGTAACATAGAATGAGGTAACTATAAGCAATTTATCTAGAAACAGTTTTTTATGTTATGCCTATAATATTTTAGTATTGGCCTGGCTTTTGGGGTGTATATATATATATATATATATATATATATATATATATATATATATATATATATATTTTAATAAAATGTCTGATTAGAACAATAAACTAAATGATGAAAACAAATCCATATTATATACACAAATTCCAGATGACATAGGAAAAACCGCAATTATTGAAATATGATGAATATATGTATTTCTTATAGCAGGAATTTGTTGTGCATCCAAAGCTTCCAGCTCTTGGCAGAATCGTATCTATCTGCAGTCCAATTTTCATTTAGTTTTTTTTTTGGAGGGGGGGATTAAATGCTAAACAAACGCTCAATGCTAGCAAACAAAATGCCGTGCATATCTCTCAAGGAGAAAGGAAGGTCATCCCAATTAGGTAAAATGAGCCTGAGAGAGGGCATTCTGCAGCAGAGGTTACAATAAAAAGAAAGGAGGGAAGAAAGATATGGAGTGAGAAATGATTCATCTAGAGAAGAAAAATGGGTAGTGTGGTAAGAATAATTGCCAAATTTAAATGTTTAAAACAAACCTTCACAGATTACACAACCAATTCTCAATTCCCTTTCAATTATGAGAGCATTTTGTGTCCTGCTACACAAAATTATAAAACAAAACAAAAAAAATGAAGAGAAATTGCAGTATAAAAACCAAGAGAAAAAAAGATATTGAGCTCTAAAGCAAAGCATTTCAGCACCGAAAAGGAAGAATAGTAATGGGCCATTTGTGTTAACCATTTGAAAGTATTTGAATTTTATACTGTAGCATAAATCACCTATTGTACTTCCTGTGATTACAGATATGGGGTGTATTTATTATTACTGTATCTGGTCATTCTCTTTCATTTTATACGGTTTCTGCTATTTGCTAAATGCATCCAGAAAATGCCCTCAGGTAGACCCCACAGGAGGTGAAGGAGAAAGGGTTGCAATAAAGCATTATGTTTAGGAAAAAAAAAACCTGATGTCCTACATGGGCCACAGTGAATACATTGCACTTGAATACCAGACTGTGTTTTCCTCATATTTCTTTCTGTGTTTGAGCATCAAAATTAAATTGATTATTCTCAGAGTTTTAAACAAAGTGTTGTGCAGCTTTTTTGTTTGTTGGTATCAATCCACTAACCTTGTTTGTTTTCCTAATGACAACTTGATCGTTTAACAACATCCAATGGTTATAAACAAAGCTTGAAACTAAACAACTGACCACTGCTATAAACTTTTATTTGAAACATTTACATCTGCAAAGAATAAAATGTCTGAAACATTATATTAAAAATGTACTTGTGTACATTAATTACTTCCAATAATGCAAGCTTACATTATAGAAAAAAAACAGACTTCTCACTGAAACAATAATGAGCTCCAGTACAACTCCAGATCCAGTCAATGCAACATTTCTAATTATAGTATTTTACTAGTGATACTTTGATGGCAGAACACCAACATTAAAGCTCATGTACTATATATATTTGGCAAGAAAAAGAGAAGAAATACAAATGTTTATGTAGAAAGGCTACTTCCTTATAATACATTGTGCACCAACTCCATCTACAGGTCATCAGAACAGCAACACTGTGAGCTGCTTCACTGTGTAGATTTCTGTGAACCTCACAGACTCACTAAGGAATTTGTACACAACATTAAGGTCTGAAGCTGAAATATCTCGACTGCAGGGCTTGTCTGACAACAAAATGAATGCATGCTGCAAACACAACCCAAGCAGTGTGATACCCTGTAGTAAGTGTGACATGCAACATTGTGTCCGAAGAGACAGGTCACATTCATTTAAATTACAATTACAGGATGAAACTTGAGTATTAAAAAAAATGTAATGGCAGGCCATCTAGGTCCTGATTGTATGACGCAGTCAGTCTGGCACAATAATACTGTGATTAAAATAAAAATGGGTTCTACAGTATTGATTTTTTTTTTTTTTTTGGGGGGGGGAGTATTTATAACTGTAAAATGCTGGCCTTTCATGTTAACAAAAAAGTAACTATGCAGCAGTCTACAGTACAAATCCATCACATAATATGCACCTTTTCCATTGTTCACTGGATTTATTAAATGAAATTGCAACAATAGTTGAGGAAACAGAAAAGTGATGTCCTTATTTATGAATATGCAAATGTAGCAGATGTAATATTTGTTCACAGGGTAGCCAAATTATCAACAGACTTCTTACACTATGCATTAATAGTAAATGCGCATGTAAAAATGTTTTAATAAACATTACAATCATGTTTAACTGAAGAGACCAGGATCTGTATTGCATGCAAGTCACTACATTCACAAACACTTTAGTCTTCAGTCATACAATACAAAAAGGTCTGAGCCCTAGGGATCATGCTTGATTTGTGTGTACTATTGTACCTCTTTCCAAGCAGGCCTTTGTTGTCTAAATAATTGTAATTGAACCGCACATTGCTACTAAATACAACCTAAATACATGGCATTGTAAGCTGTTACTTAATATAACAGTCTATACACTGTTATGACTGCATGCTGGAAAAAAAGAATGAATAGTATTAGGAATTGTGTTTTCCACAAAATCTACTTTAATTTAGCTTTATCAGGGACTTTGGGGGGATTAATATCCTCTTGGTAGCCAGACCAAACTGGACAGTGTTTCAGTTTGATTGAAACAGATGTGCTCCCATGCAACAAACATCAACTCTACACATACAGTAGGATATAGACATTCTTAAAAACAAAATTACCTTTTTCCAGAGAGCACATGTAATAACAGCAGACAGGCCCATGTGCAGTGACTGAACATAGCAGCTCTCTCCATGGTAGGCTCTGCTAACTGAAATTTAAACTGTAAGAGAAATATGTTTCACAATACAATATACCAAAAGAGAACCACCCTTCTTTTTATAATAGATGTAGTATGTGGAGATTTTATTTTTACACATCATATCACTTGGGCAAAAGTTAAGACTTAGAAGAGAGCCTTTTTAACATCAGAACATACCCCATGCTATAATGCAAACTGATCAACATGGACAGAATTGCAGGTCGCACACTCTCATGAGATACATTTGAATGTATTCTAGTTCCAATTAAAGGATGTACCTTCCTTCACTCGTTATCTTTCGCTGCTCTTTGTAACCTCTTTGATTTACAGCAGTGTCATAGTTGCATTCCAAAGGACACACTTTATAATCAAACCATGTGCCACTTGCATACACAGCATCTGACTTCAAATCTGTTATCGTTTAGTGTAGATGGTGTCATAAACGAATTAATCATTCCACATGTTTGCTGTACATGTAATATAACAGCAACGTACGACGCTGTACCCTTTATCAGCTGTACAGGTATGTCATTTCACAACAGCAAGCATTCATTTCATCAACCTGCACATAGTCATTATGTATTCATTTATTTTCAGAATTATCTTCTTATGCACTACAGGGTAAATAAAATAAAATAAACCCAAGCGCCTGGTCGAGCACGATGCACAGCCTGCATGTGATTATATATATCTTGCAAATAACTCATTTAAAATGCCACCTCGCTTGTTACTATACTACTGAGATACATATAGCATGCATTGAGTTGAATACACTAGGATTGAAACAACTAGCAGTCGAAAGGCTTGTTTTCTACAGACTGCCGTATGTCCACTTTTTATTATTATTATTATTATACCATGTTTGCGTAGTTGTTATTTATACCTTAGCCCCTTGAAGTTTTAATATGATAATGATGCATACACTAAACGTATCATTTGCATTTCGTGATGAATAAACATACAGTACGCTAGTTGTCCTTTGACTGTATTTACACCGTTAAGTGTAATTATTGAGAAAACAGTATGAAGAAGCTTTAGTTTCTCGCCCACAGATGCTCAAATCAATAGAAAAACCATTATGCCACATTGGCAATACATATGATTAACGTGTTGAAGGCAAATTTATACTGGGTAAACAGCGATTGCATTTGGTGTATTTCTTTTTAAACATAAACTCAATGGTGCTAAAATGGATATAAATAATAAATAAATAAAAACAAAAAAATGCAAGCGTCTACCGTTTGAATTCCTTTAGGTTTTGATAATGCAGCTTTAAATCACCGTAACACATACCAGACTTCCTAAGTAATGTTGCACATAGTCTATTTTATAAATACGAAGTTATTAGATAAATTAATCAAACAACTGGCGTATACATGTGACTGTATCTTACCACAATTATTAGCTCTATTAGCTAAATTATAATTTTAAGTAATTAAGCAACTGAACAAAGCGTGGAATTAGAACTGCTGATGCCCGGTCGAAGTAACCCCCACAAAATAACAATACAGCATAAGCAATTTCAAACAATGATACAATCATTTCAAACACTAACTTATTTTTCTCACTTTTTTACAAAAACTCCTTTCCAGTCAATTTCTGACAGCCCTTTAAAAATTACAACAAAAAATCCAACTCAATGCAGTTCAATTACCATTCCCATTTTCTCACTGCAAACTGATAAAAGCAATGTTACATCAAAATGACAGAATTACTTACAGTCTTACAGAAATGACCAATAGCCACCAAACTGAATCGTTGACTAAAACTTTTATAGATACCTTTCTACACGGTTTCGATGAGAACAATCCTCATAGATCTCTGATCTGCTGGATTTTAGCTGGAGGCTCAAGAGGCAGCGGTTGATGATGCTCAGTTTGCGCAGGTCGAGCTCACTATTCCTCGGTCTGGGGAGTTAAACTCTTCCCGGTCCCTGTAAATTGGTCATCTAAACGCAAAATCTACTCGAAATACTGAGATTGCGGCTAAATAAAGCTGTTTCTTTACCTAGACAATAGTAATATGTCCCTGGGTAAACCGGATGTGAAATAGGCTGTGACTTCATGCCAAGAGATTTTATTTTAGAATAGAAGGTGGTACCAATCTCTCATCTAAAGACCAATCCGCCCATGTTTTTATATGCAGCACAATTTAACTTCCACTGCTGTCGGCATAATCTCTTTTCACTGGCTGCAAAATCAAATCCTCTTTCATTTTCAACCGGATCTCTCTTTTTTTTCTGCACTAGTCTGAGCTTTGATGTTTTGCAATCGAAAATAAATATCACTGTTTTACATTTATAAAATACATATGTTTAGCAGCATGAGCTTCCTTCCTTTGAAACTAAAATGAAATCTGTAATCAATATTTAATAGTCATGGAAATATTTATGATGCCTTATGCATATTGCAAGAAACGGCATCTCATTTCAAAGAGACCTGCTTCCCAAGTCAATAAAATCCACATTCTCCTACAACTCGAGATGTGACGAACCCCTCCAACAATCTGCCTAAATTATACTGTCGCGGTATGCTTACAGCCGAGATAAATGATCAGAGTAACGAGATTTCGATTGAAATGCACAACAACGTATTAATGCTGGTGTTTATAAATCCAGTACTAAACTGGAATGACCGCTATGGTCTGGTTATAACGCTGCAAAACGGTTTGCTGAAACTGAACATTGCATTATAGTCGATTACGTTTTAAAGTTAAACTGCAATTACTAAATCCTAACGATTGCTTACAAACTGAAGGAACTGTGGGACAAGGTTGCTCCCTATCTAAACATCTGTTATGTTATAGAACACCCACCGATCACAATAATTGTTTCAAAATGCATTTTTCACAGATGACTGAAATCCTCGCGTCCAGAAGCAGATAATAACCCATCACATGGCAAATAGACTGGGAGAGGTTTATTTATTATTATTATTTTTTTTTTATGTGCATGCAGGCGTTTTTTATGTCGATAAAGTGGTGGCTGACAACGCAGCACGTAAATCAGATATGGTTAGTTTTATTATTCAGCGTTCAGATCATGGTAAGTATCTGACTGCGGCTATTTCTCATACAAAAAGAGCATAGAACAGGGGGTCCTCCGGTCGACGATATTCTGCTTCAGCACAGCTGCGGTCGTGATGTGATTCTTGGGATGAACTTGCTGACTGTCACGACACACTAGATTTGAAGGGCATTTCTACATTACAGGAGATGTAAAAGTGTGCGATGCAGCTGCGTGGTTTAAAACGGCAGATCGGAGCATTTTGATTAAACCAATGACATCTGCACTTCACGTGTGCAATAAGATAAATAAAATGGACAATTATAGAAAACAACGTAAGTGGAAATTCCTATAAACATAGAAGGTTACTGACATAAAAACTATAGCTCACAAGGAGTGATGTCATAATAAAGTCATGCTGTGTATTTAGTGCCCAATCACTTATTCTATGGTACACAATATAGGTTATAGTGCACTTATGAAACAAATATTCTTGTAATATCATTGAAATGTAATATAATAATTACTCCAAAAGTCAATGTAGTTCTGTTCCTTACCTTACCCAATCCATACATGCTACAAAAAAAACTGTTCTCAGTTGCAACAGTCATTTCTCAGAACTTAAAAGAGTCAGGAGAATGCACTTAACACTGTCAAATCTAGTTATGGTGTCCAATGAAATCACTTTCTAAAGCATTAATTCACTTGACCTGCTTTTTCCTTTTAAAGATTAAGCTTGTATTAAATTTGTAAAATGTACTGAATGCCCATCCTTCAGACTAATATAATGAATTTAAAAATCTGCTCGATCCATCTAGCCTTATTTGGTATCAATAGTGTTTTCTTCCTGTTGTTAGTCTTTCCTGTTCTAACTATGGACCTTTCAAGGGAGATACATGCTGGAATATAATCTAACATGTCAGTACAGAGGTGGCCAATAAATATTTCAACGGTTAAATCTTTTCCTAAACTCCACTCAGGCATTGTTTTCTAAGCAAGTGAAATGCATCCCATAATTGAGGCAAAGAGTCCAAGAGCCCTATGACATGAAGCATGTTCAGTGATAAGTCTTGACAAGGGCATATGGTGTAGAAAAGCACCAAATACACACCACAGTATCTGTAGTGTCTATTGGTGGAGAGATTATGTTGTGTTAAAGCTAAACATGTTTTTTATTTTTATTTATTTATTTATTTTAAAATAGCAAAACATGGATGTTATGTTGTGATCCTGTGTTATGATAACGACGATGAAACAATTTAATGTATTCTTCCTGTGATCCTGTTGTGCGTGATTGCTCTCGCATTTGGCTATGCCCATGGCATTGATGTGTACCTTATGGCGCATTGGAAATGTGTCATGGGGCTGTGACTAAGGGCTAAACTGAAACAAATCTGGAAAGTTACTTTTTGCATGAGCAAGGTGTGGTAGTCCTGAACTTGATGTCATGCATTTCAAGGAGAAGTCACACTGTCTAAATTTATGTTCCTACCTTATGAATTTTGAGCATGAGGTAATGGAACGAGGAAAACTGTTTCATTTCACATTAGGTAATCCAATGTTGAATTAATCACATAAAAATACCCATACATCTCCCATTAAGATCAGTATCCTGGTACCCATGACCACCTCTAGTATAACTTGTACATTGGATCTCTTGTAAAATTCATTTTTAAATACAGATGTGAAAGCCAAATAAATGCATTGAATTTTAAGGCTTTACTGATAATCTTTCACCCATTATGTATTATTTTTTCATTTTGGTTTACTGTATGTATTCTTCAAGAAACCAGCCTACATGGCAAGGACTCCATGTAAAAATAAATTTGCACTTACCTCCAATCAATACAGCTTCTTATTCACATTCAGTTGTTTTCTCTTTACTGGAACTTGCGTATCTGTGCTGCTTGTTCTTATTTATAGAGAAGAGACATTTTTAGAGCCACTTTTACCCTTGACTGTTTTATTACAAATAACTGCAGGATTAAATGGTATATTTTTTTCTTCAAAAAAGACAATTGCTCTCAATTTTAAACAATGGCATGTTGTTGAAAATGCATTGCGGGAATGAATGGAGATACTGGAGTTTATATTATTGATTTTAAAAGATGCAAATCTAAATACCTTTTATTAATCCTGCTGGATTATCTTCTAGTGGTGATTTGTTGACCCACGTATTAACCTGATTTCAATGTTCACGTTCAGGAACATTGTTTTCTGAATTGTGGTACGTGATGTTTTCTTTGGAAAAGTCACACCTCTCCTTCTCTGGACTGATCCAGCTACCATTTCACCTATCAGCGAATGATTTTTAAGAAAGCTAAATGTACATACCCCTGATAAAAGTTTCCTGTGGTAATTTTGCAGTTTTCCCATTCTTTTGCCATGGTTTTACAATGCATTTACCATAGTTTATCATGATTTGCCATGTTTTTTTCTAATATGCTTTTCCATGCTTCTCTGGGCTATACAATGCTTGCATGTGCTTAACCATGCTTTGTTACACTGTCACCATTTCTACTATAGCATACTTTTATAAACATAGGGAAATGTACACGTTTTACAGGATGTGTGTAAACGATGTGGATTGTTGCATTTAAAAGACATTAGCTCTATAGATTTAAAAACACATCATTCTGAAGTGTGAGGATTGAGCAAAAGCAGACGCCAAAGACTCCAAAGGCTGCATAGATTATAACACAGAGAATTACGGAACTTGTGATATTCAGTTCGGCACAGAATTAAACCCCAGTGACCATCTGTCCAATTGTTTTTTTCTGTTTTCTTAGAAAAAATATCTTTATCTAAACCTGAATATGGCTAACAGTTTAAAGATGATAACATCTTGAGGTATAGTGATGCATATTTGTCAATATTATAGTGGCAGTTCATTTATATATATATATATATATATATATATATATATATATATATATATATATATATATATATATATATATATATATATATATATGTTTTATTTCATCCAACTCCAGGTCAAGCAACCAGAAAGCCTGACCTCTTGTGGTGGGGTGGGAATCATCTTGTATTGCATTTACTCTATGTGATTGTTCTTACTTTTAGCACAAATGTGGTATTTCTTACATTCACTAGGTGTAGCGTGTTTTAGTGGGGCAGGTTAATGCTTACACACACGGATGATGAGTTTACAAATCACTGAGAAAAGGGTTAGAGTTAGGGTCAGGGTTAGAGTAGATCAATTACTTTTAGACATCGTATTTTGCTGTGTTTGGTCCCAAGTAGTATGTGTTTATATGAGACAGTTGTTTTGTGATCCTAGTTTGTACTTTGTGACTCTAGCTTGTATTCTAGTCCCTCTATTGCTTGGGCTATATGGTAGGTCTAAGAGCTTCCGTGTATCTTTCTTGTAATCAAACATGCTACTTTCTACAATTCAATCCTGTGAACTAGTGTACTGCTTTGAAAAGTGATTACTGATTATTCTTTACTGGCAAACATTATCACAACACAGCCTTGATTTGTCATTCATCCCCCAGGCTTGTGACACATTTCCAAGTTCTTTATAAACTTTAGCACATGATGAATGGGTCAGTGAAAAGGAACACTACTGGGGAAAGATAACACCTCTCTTTGGTGTTCATTCAGGTGATAGCTAAGAATAGACCATCTTTGATGAAACAAAATTGGAGAACCCTTTCACTGATACCTGGGAGTCTTTTTTTTGTCTGGAAGAAAGCAATACTAAGATTGGATTTCACTACAGGGGGAAAAAAAGGTGACAAGTGATACATTTTTTGTGTTTTTTTTGCCCCATATAGAATACAGTGGATTATATATGGTGTCCTACCAAGCTCCTTTGGATGGCCATCACTGTTTATGGATTTGAATGGCTGATATGATTGTGGAGCGTGGCGTAACTGCTGTTTAGTATCAATTCATTAGCTGTCTCAATGTAGCCCATTCATTCCAGCATGCCTAATTTCCCAGCTGATAATAAAGGAGCTGTGCATTGCACTTTGTGGTTGATTATAACAATAGCTGTTATTATTCCTATTTGTAAGAACACCTGGTTTCATTACACTTCCCCTAAGCATTCATTCCTCTAATTATGCAGACATCAGCTTTATAATACAGGTAAATTTAAGGCTTTGTATGGAAAACACTAGTGCATTGTAAGATTAATTGTATCTCCACATGGATGTATAAGCCATGTTTGTTATCACTAAACAGATTGTCTAATTATAACTATAATGGAAACACACCATAGCTAGAGGTTTTCAAAACTACAAAACAGGAAAAATGGACTGCTCAACCACCAAAGCCTGTACAACATATGAGTATTATAGCTTGGCATTACCCCTTTTCAGTTTAAATATTGCAGTTTACCTGCTTTCTGAGATTTAACACACAGTAAACATGTATAAGAAACTGTATGTGGTGAGCACACCAGTATACATCATCGCCCAGAAAAATATAATACCTTAACAAATGTACCCTACCCAGTCCCAGGTGATGTTGAGTCCATGGTTTATCAACCTGGCTACATGTTGTAGAGCCCCTTTGCATGAGTATGTCTGCCAAAGTCATATCAGATCATCGCCAAATTGCATTTACTGTAACAAAATGAATGGTAACAGTTGCATAAAGAATAAAGAATTGGGCCAAGGTTGCTATCATCTCAATGGATGACAGAACTGATTTCAATGTTGCACATTCTCATCTCTTTAAACATACAGCTATGGCCAAAAGTTTTGCAGACCTAGAATTTCAGGATTGAGAACGAATTTATATATATATATATATATATATATATATTTACGTATATGAACATAATTTAGATTTGTATTTAATATAATGTAATCAAAGCAACTACAACATGATATCGCAAAAGTCTACTGGAAGCTATAATAGGAGTACAGTATTTCGTGTTAGATTTAAAAATGTCAAATTTTTCAATTCTTTGTCAGTTTTTCGTTAAGTATATGGAAAACTATAAAGCGGTATATAATTCAATATATTAACATAACATTATTCAGCAGGTTTCATTGGACTGTATGAAATAAAATGTGTTAATTCTATAGGGTGATGCAAAACTTTTGTCCATAGCTGTACAGTCGTGCTTTTCAAGGGAAGTAGAAAAAACTCTCAAACCACCTCAAGTCTCATGGTTTCAAATTCATCCACCTGTGGTAGACTGAAGACTAAGTGGATTCTGCACGCAATCCTTTTAAATTTTTGAAGACACATTAATATGATTTAGATGCACAGTATAGTACTTTTTGGACATGTTCCCATATTCTGTCATGCATTATTTTTCCTTTTAATTTGAACTTTCTAAGAGAAATTGCATTTAATTGGGAGTGCTATGCTGATTCATTTTCTCTACAAATCAATTACATTTCCCTTTTCCTCATTTTGCTAAATATTTTATTACTAGACCTTGTGCCAAGTAAAAATGTAGGTCATGAGTGGGAATTAAAACTTGTAATGCTCCAACACTCTATCTGCTGTATTTACAGATCATGTTTAGCATCAGTCCTAGACTACCTTAGGCAAGGTAGTCCAAGACTAGTGTTAATCAGGGCCTGTTAAACTGTGAAAAAAAAAAAAAGATGTTTCCTTAGGTAATGTGAATTTGCAAATCTGTAGCTGCTGGATTATTCCACCAGCTATAGAAGTAAAAAAAGTGGCACCATATTACCCTTTCAGCATTGTAAAACAATTCATTCATTTTTTAAAGTAGTTTCTCGATAATTAATTTTTGAAAAATAAAAAAGAACATGTTCTCTTTCTTTCAACCATTATACAGTTTCATTAATATGTAAAATTTTGTCCCAAGGCTTTTTAAGTTTGTTAACTGATGTTCATGTACTCTATGAGAAATTCTACTTTGATTTTTATAAGTAATATTAATTTCCTTCTTCCCTTTGTTTAAATAAATAATGTGAGGCATAGACCTTTTATTCATTGTTACCAGTCAGCAACAAATTAAACAGGAGTTGAAATCGGGCTCTATCGGAATTACCAACCGAAAGATGAATATGCACTTTGAATGCTAAAATTATTTGAATATCATTTTGAACTCTGAAGTCAACCAACTGTACTCCTAGCCTCTGGTGCTTTAGTCAAAATATGATTCATACCATCATTGCCATTTTCATGCCATTTGTACCAGCCATGCGTCCCTCTTAGAGGCTTGATTTAGGATGGAAAGTCTAGCCTAAGCAGGTTTCACACTAGACAATGATCCACATCCCTGGGGCCAACTGCAAAGTTATATATAAAAAAACAAGCAGAGGATGTGCAATAAAGCCATCAGAATCATACTTCAAAGAAATAAAATAAACTGGCCAGGTAATCTTAAATAAAAACATGTGCTAACATGATTCTCAGCTTCCTCAGTGAATGGCTTGGTTTTCATCGGAATATATAGTAAACCCAGGCGGTGTTCTGCTAACGCTTTTACTTTCTTCTTACTCAAAATCATTTACTTTTTGTCTGTATTTCTATAAGCAGCAGATGACACTTATCCAACTAAAATAACACATAAGAACATTTGCATTTCCCAGCTGCTTTTTTTTGCACTTAAGAGAATAGTACTCCAAGAGATGCAGAGCTTTGAAAACACATTTAACTTCCCCTCCAGAATGTGAAAGTGTGAGCTGCTGCTATATATAGAACTGTACTGCAGAAATGCCACTTAATATGATGTACTAAAACACATTAGGCAACCTGTTTTCTTAACAAAAGAAATATGATTGACAGCGGGCCAATTAACACAGGTGTCACCTTTCTAAAATAAGAAGACACACACAATCAAAAAAGTCATTTTGCTCATTATCCTTATATGAAATTTGTATGCCAATAAGGTTGCATGGCTATCTTCCACAAATCCACAATATTCAATTATAATAAGAATAATCACTGAGAGGGTTGTGTGCTATAAGGCTACAGTGTATGCATTTTTGAGATTGTGAGACTGCAGTGGCCATTGTCGGTGTAAAGAGACTGTATTCGGCTCCTCACATCTATTGTGAATAAACCTGGCATGATGAGTGGTTGTTATACTGAAAGGTTCCTTGTCTATTTGGAAATAAATGAAATTCCAGTGCTGACCTGATCTGCGACAATGTTCAGATACGCACAGGCATTGTGACATTTCATGGAAATAATTGGTCAAGGTGCCAAGAAAAGAATGCCCTCATCATCACTCTAGCATCTTGGATAGTTGGCATAAAGCAATCCAGCTTAATGCTTTATGCAGCTGTTTCCATACTCAAACAAATATTTATGTATTAAACAAAGAAAAGGCTCATTCAATAAAACAGATCATGTTTTTCAGTGGTGCATGGTTCCCTCTAAATGTCACAGTCTTCTTTAACTGTCATCTCATTGACCTGTCAGCCTGGCATGCAAATACTACCCACAGTCATACCCCTTTTAAACACTAGGAAGTCTCAGCTTCAATCAAAGCCATGTTTATTTAAGAGGCTTATAATAATCTTTTCAATGTATGTAGGACCTCTTAAAGAGTAAGTAGCAGGGTTCCAAAAAATATAGCGCTATATGTCCCCATGTGTTGCTACAACTGTTTAAATAATGTACCTGTAATTTTTCTTTTCATTGTTAACATCCTGGCAACTTTACACTTATAACTTTAAAGTCTGCTTCAAAACTCTTTTCAAAATGGCCGCTCTAGCGCTCTGGCTTTTCTGTTCCATACCACGTCATACCAAATCATCCCAAACAGGTCAAAACTAAGAGTTAAGTGAAGCAAGATAGGTTGAATCTCTATTGGCAAACTACAAAACATGGCACTTTCGATCACATTTATAAATGACTTTACCTCAAAGTACAATTTGAACCTTTTTGATGAAATAAAAAGCAAACTGCTAATGTTACAAACAAAAAAAATCACACACACATTTTAGTCTAAAAAGTAACCTTCTGAGTTGCTTGTTGTTAGCTTTGTTTGGTGGCTGTCAGAGCTTTTCAAAAACATTTAGAGTTACCCTTACTGAAAGCAGTACCAATTAAATTATTTAATAATGGCAATTAAAGACACATTTTGGATTTTGCCACTGGTTTTTCTACCCAGTTTCAATATTCCACTTCAAATATTGCCTCACAACAGCAACCAACTGACTGATAAGGGCTGAAGATAAACAATTTGCAATACCATTTTATTTGTGTCTTTTCAACCACCAAACCTAAGCAACTGGTGTCTACCACCTACTGAAATCTATAGGTAAGAGCCAGTATTGATAAACAAGTATACACAGGGCTGGCTATTGAAGACTAATACTTACCCAAAATAATATTTTCATGTTTACGCTATTTTTTTTTTCTTCAAACTAAACTCTTCAGGCATTATAATGCATTTAAAAACTAATCTAGAAAAAACAGGGTCAAATGGTGCAGAAAAAGGACTATCTTTCGACAAAGTGAATTTCGGATGTCAGAACATTGGTCTTATCTGATGTCTTTAGGCATGTACATTGAGCTAGGAGTATTATTTGTTTGAATGATTTGTAGCCATGCTTGAGCAGATACTGGCCTGTCTACTCAGATCATCAATTGTCTTTTCAGATATTTTATTGGTACCTTTTTAAACAGTGGTATTTGTCACAGCTGAATGCAATTCTGAAGCAATTCAGTGATTATTCTGTTATTTAAAAACAATGATGTATTTATAGTCTAAAACTATAGATACACCAATGAATCAAGAAACGGTGATCTACAAATGCACAATGTTTAAAATATTTAAAACACCCGAGGAACTATTATTTGAAATAATATATAAATATTTCTTTAATTTCTAAAAGTCCTTGGGTTTCTTGTGGTTCAAACATTGATAAGTATGCTTAATCCTTATTCCACTTGCTTCAGTGGAATTCAGGGGTCATTAGCTGAAATAAGATCCATAAGTATCAGTGAACCAGTTTTTATTTTGGGAGTATTTATAGAAATGCTTCTGATCCCTTTAGATAACAAAAATAAATAAATAAGAAAATAAAGAGAATATTAATACTGTCTGTCCAATTTCAAAATATTTGCTAACTGTAAGTGTTGATTACACATTCTCCAAAAGCTGCATGCTTGTCAATGTAAATCTGTACACGAAAGCCACTATAACCTTGTGTGATTTTATGTGTGAACACTTCGTGCTGATCTGGGATGTTCTTGTGTGCTTCCATGGTTACTCAGAGATTTGTTCCATATCTGGCCTAATGAATTTCTTGCTGAGGTATTAAAAGTGATTCTCCCATCTTTGGAGACCTGTAGTTTGCAGCCCTCGTTAGTGTAGCTCCCTGACTTTCATTTGGATGATGCGGAAGTCCCAATCTTCCTAATCTCTAATGTATTCAGACATTATGAAACTCATAGTCCCCCAATGGCATGCATTCCTTACTAATAATAGCTGGAATTGTAGCACACTTTGGCTTTTGGATTTAACCAGCTTTGAGCATTGCATTAAAAACGTGTGTGCACCACTCATGCAGAATGGGTTATGGTGTGTTGCATTAGCTTCATTCTTGTTCCAGCATCCATCTAAGCTTTTAGCAATCATTTTAGACATGCTTGACAGGTTACCTATAGAATGTATCCATACTGCTGCAGTCCACATATCACCTGAGTCTTACAAAAACAGAGCTTTATGATTGTGCTTTTCTTTTTTTTTCTTATTCTGGTGCAGTATACACCCTCTTAACATCACATAGCCTTTGAATATAAGACCTGTTTTTATTAAGTCCTTTATAAAAGTCTCCCACAGTAAATCTGCATTGTAAATGGGCAGTTTATTATGCTTTTATTGTGCTTATATCATGTATTTGACCATGGTTAACTTAATTAGTTTACAATGCAATATTCCAATTTTCACAATGCATTATATGTATCATATTAAAATCTGTTTAAAAATTCCTCTTTCTATACTGTATAAAACTGCAATAAAATTGCAGATAAAAATAAAACCCACCAGCAAACATTTTATGTACCAGTGACTCATTATCATTTCAACAGGAGCATGTGCTTGTTTCGCTACCTAAGAACAGGCCTGTCCCCTGGCTTTTAGTGGGGTATGTTCCCTGCAATGTGATGAGGCTTGAACCATAGCTATGAATCATGTGAACTGCTCATGCATGTTTAATAGGACCAATCATCTAGGCTGGCTGAACTCATTTCAACATACCCTTATTATCCATACATACTTTGGAAGCTGGGGGGGCAGATACATTAACCTTTCTTTCATTTAAAAGAGGCAGGACTAGAAGTACCTAACTGCATTGCAACATGTTTTAATCCCAAACTGTCCCGATGCACCTGGAATCATGTGATCACCCTACCTATGGACGTTGATTAATGGTCATGCTTTAGATTTCGAACAAAAAATTGACCCATTGCAAATTTGCAAAGTCATTAATAATGAAAATAAAGGCAGTATGGAAGTTATGTAGAAGCCAATCAATATATATATATATATATATATATATATATATATATATATATATATATATATATATATATATATATATACTGTGCAAAAGTTTTAGGCAGGTGTGAAAAATGCTGTAAAGTAAGAATGCTTTCAAAAATAGACATGTTAATAGATTATATTTATCAATTAACTAAATGCAAAGTGAGTGAACAGAAGAAAAATCTAAATCAAATCCATATTTGGTGTGACCACCTTTGCCTTCAAAACAGCATCAAGCATCAATTCTTCTAGGTACACTTGCACACAGTTTTTGAAGGAACTCGGCAGGTAGGTTGGCCCAGACATCTTGGAGAACTAACCACAGTTCTTCTGTGGATTTAGGCAGCCTCAGTTGCTTCTCTCTCTTCATGTAATCCCAGACAGACTCGATGATGTTGAGATCAGGGCTCTGTGGGGGTCATACCATCACTTCCAGGACTCCTTGTTCTTCTTTACGCTGAAGATAGTTCTTAATGACTTTCGCTGTATGTTTGGGGTCGTTGTCATGCTGCAGAATAAATTTGGGGCCAATCAGATACCTCCCTGATGGTATTGCATGATGGATAAGTATCTGCCTGTACTTCTCAGCATTGAGGAGACCATTAATTCTGACCAAATCCCCAACTCCATTTGCAGAAATGCAGCCCCAAACTTGCAAGGAACCTCCACCATGCTTCACTGTTGCCTGCAGACACTCATTCGTACGCCTCCA
Organism: Acipenser oxyrinchus oxyrinchus; assembly: GCA_030684275.1. NCBI lineage: Eukaryota > Metazoa > Chordata > Actinopteri > Acipenseriformes > Acipenseridae > Acipenser > Acipenser oxyrinchus. The sequence continues at coordinate 5,460,034 of CM060268.1, forward strand.
GCCCTTCGCGAACAAACTACCTTCTGCTACAGCCAAATATTTCAAATTTTGACTCATCAGTCCAGAGCACCTGCTGCCATTTTTCTGCACCCCAGTTCCTGCGTTTTCGTGCATAGTTGAGTCGCTTGGCCTTGTTTCCATGTCGGAGGTATGGCTTTTGGCCGCAAGTCTTCCATGAAGGCCACTTCTGACCAGACTTCTCCGGACAGTAGATGGGTGTACCAGGGTCCCACTGTTTTCTGCCAGTTCTGAGCTGATGGCACTGCTGGACATCTTCCGATTGTGAAGGGAAGTAAGCATGATGTGTCTTTCATCTGCTGCAGTAAGTTTCCTTGGCCGACCACTGCGCTCACGGTCCTCAAGGTTTCCGCTTCTTTGTGCTTCTTCAAAAGAGCTTGGACAGCACATCTGGAAACCCCTGTCTGCCTTGAAATTTCTGCCTGGGAGAGACCTTGCTGATGCAGTATAACTACCTTGTGTCTTGTTGCTGTGCTCAGTCTTGCCATGGTGTATGACTTTTGACAGTAAACTGTCTTCAGCAACCTCACCTTGTTAGCTGAGTTTGGCTGTTCCTCACCCAGTTTTATTCCTCCTACACAGCTGTTTCTGTTTCAGTTAATGATTGTGTTTCAACCTACATATTGAATTGATGATCATTAGCACCTGTTTGGTATAATTGTTTAATTATACACCTGACTATATGCCTACAAAATCCCTGACTTTGTGCAAGTGTACCTAGAAGAATTGATGCTGTTTTGAAGGCAAAGGTTTGTCACACCAAATATGGATTTGATTTAGATTTTTCTTCTGTTCACTCACTTTGCATTTAGTTAATTGATAAATATAATCTATTAACATGTCTATTTTTGAAAGCATTCTTACTTTACAGCATTTTTTCACACCTGCCTAAAACTTTTGCACAGTACTGTATATATATATATATATATATATATATATATATATATATATATATATATATATATATATATATATATATATATATATATGAATATTATTTTTAAACACATTTGAACTATAAAAACCAGGAAATTACTGAAGTTACAGGAGGTGCCGATTGTGATTTAGAAGAGTGATTTTAGTTTTCTACAGTCATTAGTGACTCCAGCCTAGTTTATATATGAACGTTTACATGGTGGAGAAGAATGTCTTGATTGTTGGATTGTGTTCTTCTTAGACATTAAAACAGCACATGCATAAAAACATGTGTATATCTGTGCTATTACTATGAAAAAAGAGAAAACAAATCATTCTTGAGTTTAGGGGTTGCAAGTTTAATTAACACTGAAGGATATGCTACTACCCTGTAATTAACCATAAATAACATGTGTCCTTCATTAATGCTTAATTGCATGTTACAAACACATATGCTTTGTAATTAATTGTTAATGAACCATTCATTAAACTTAAAGTCCAAAGTGTGACCATAAAATGTTTGGCTTTTAAATATTTGTTTTAGTTGATTAGTTCATGAAGGAGGATGCTTTCTGGGTTTATTATTGTTTGTTTCTGATTCCTATTTTATTGGGTTATTTCAGACCAAGGGCTCAATTCTTAGCAGACAGTGCAAACCTTATCCAGATTTGAGTGTGACAGAATACAGCCCCATGTGTTCATTTCAATTCTGATTCCTATTTTATTATTTATTTCTTAGCAGACGTCCTTATCCAGGACAACTTACAATTGTTACAAGATATCACATTATTTTTACGTACAATTACATTATTTTTTACACATTATTTTTCCATACAATTACCCATTTATACAGTTGGGTTTTTACCTGAGCAATCTAGGTAAAGTACCTTGCTCAAGGGTACAGCAGCAGTGTCCCCCACCTGGGATTGAACGCCCATCCTCTAGTCAAGAGTCCAGAGCCCTAACCACTACTCCACACTGCTGCCCATATTATTTCATATTATTTATTAAGGCATGTGCTTAAAGAAGGGAAATAAAAAGGTAATTTGTCAGCATTTTGTTATACTTTATTTTTAAACATGATCCCTTAGTGAGTTAACAAAGATAAATACCTCTGGTTCTATAGGCCTTATACATTATACGGTTAACAATGTCAATTATAGACACATGCGCCAAGTATGTCTTTTCTACTATTGTATATTTTAACATTGGCAGTAAAGTGTAATGGAAATCATAAAAAATACTTACTTACACACCCTGCTCATAAATCAGCAGGCACATTTCCCAATCTCACCAGCTAAAAGCAAATTCAATCAATGTAAACAGGTGGTTGAGCAAGATGTTGGATAGGGAAATGATATGCAGATCCAAGTACATTGGGGGAAAACTAACAAGTACCTGTCAACAGTTGAGACTGTTAAAAGACTCCAACGGAAAAAAATAAAGTGGTGTGTCCATGTTTCAATCTAAACAGAACTGCATAATGTGACCTTGCCGTGACCTTGCATCTCCAAGGCATTTGTGCAAACTGCTGAGCCACTATAACCAATTTGTTTGGTCTTAACTTGTTTACAAAAAGAGACATATTAGCCTGGACAGTCATCTGTGATGCAGATATTTCATTTAAATTTTTTTTCTAGTTGATTTAGTTCTGTTGCAGAGAGAACAACAACTCTGATATTTGCCCCGTGTTTAGTGAAGTGTGTGACACTTGATGCAGCTGAATTTATCAGGTTAAGAGTTGTATTTTTTGAAGACAAGCCTTAGACATGCAAGACAGGAGTTCTGCATCTCTGGTTTCACACACTCTATTTCATTCTCTTCCAGTAAGGCTGGCAAAGTCTGGAATGTTGACAGATCAAACTGTGAGACGATTTAAGAGAACAGACTACTAAAAGTCTGCATATCTACATACATTATACCTGTACCCTTAATATTGTTCCAGATGGCCTGCAAATATTCTTAACAAAATTGTACATAACCCTAAACAATAGCGAACTAGCAATGACACCATATCTAATGGAACAAGTATGTAAAATGAACACATACTTGTATATATGTATATAAAATGTTTAATGCTTATACCAAAGTTTCTTTCAAACTGCAGTTTTCAAATTTGCTGAGAAGCGCTTCCTTTTTCCCCCTTGGTGTTTCATACTGTTCTGCTAATTTGGTTTGGGTACCACAGTGCTTATCCTCTAAGTAGAATATGCTTAAGATGAGCACATCTAGGTAGGCTTGGTGGTCCAGTGGTTAAAAAAGGGCTTACTACCAGAAGCTTCCTGGTTCAAATCCCAGCTCAGCCACCGACTTACAGTGCGTGATCCTGAGCAAGTCATTTAACCTCCTTGTACTCCATCCTTTGGATGAGATGTAAAACCAAGGTCCTATTGTGACTGCAGCAGCAGTTGTTGTTGATGCATAGTTCACCCCCTAGTCTCAGTATACAAGTGTCTGCTAAATGACTAATAATTAATAATCAAGCATCAACTCACAACATGGGTCCTGCCATTATGTCATCTTCTCTTTAATCATTGAAAATTGATTTTAAATTCTATCTTCCCACCTCTGCCATGCTATTTGAGATGCATTATTATTATTATTATTATTATTATTATTATTATTATTATTATTATTTTAATTTTTTTACACAATTACTGCATATCATTTTGCTTGAGGAGCCACAGCTCGGGTCCAAACAGGGTAAAAACTCATAGTTCTGTATTTGAACGGTTTATTTTTGTTGAAGTATACCTGTGTGTTCTATAACCCTGCTCCCAATCTGATTTAACAGGAGGAATCGGTATGCCATTAGGAGCTCCATGGGCAGAGTAGCTTAAGACCTGTGTGTTTTAAGGTAGTAGTGTTCCCCTAAATGCTTTGATGGCAATGCTTTCAATTTTATATCCAAACTGAATTCAAAATTTCCAAATGCATGTCAGGGAAGCTAAAAATGTAGGTTGAATGAATTTATGTAGCATTTATATACAACAGTATTTTATTGGCAAACGGATTTAAAAAGAATGAAAGAGTTAGGAATGGAAATCAAATGTGTTACGAATGCAAAAGCAGTATTCATACTTGGGGAGTTCTCCAGGCAGTTTGGATAAGAACTTAACTGGACCTAGACAAATTAGTTTGAGATCTGCGTCAAGGCCACTGCAGGGAAAAGATTTTAATTTTAAAACAGTACATTTTCACACGATTCTAAGCAAATCTCAGTCTATTCCTTAGAGGTAACATGATACAGGTGCTTGAGAAGACGAATAGTCCCAAAGCAGTCGTCGAGGAAAACTCCCTACATTTGTATACAAAAGTGCCATATTCTGTAAGGTAGCATGTTGTAGCAGATATTGTTCTAGATCTAGAGCACAAAGGTATAAAATATGATTTCTGAAGAAGGTGAAGCTAAAGAAAAATTAAATCTAAAAGGCCAAATGCACTCTGTTGTTTTATCTAAAATATTTTAACAATGGTCAACAGCTCTGACATTTTGCAGTTGTCAAATGTTTAGATAAACAAACAGCAATCCCACAGGTAGTGCTAGCTATATTAAAGAGGTTTAATGAGCCATACAGCACACCTCACATGACTTCATGCTTTGAATACTGGTGTGCTGATAGTCATTCAGTCTGGCATTGAAAAAAAAAGACTTTAAACAATTGACCTTTTCACAGACTTCAGTTCGGCCCATGGTGTCTGTGAGTTTGTTTCTATAATATTGTCTGTTGAATCTGATGTTAAGTGTGTGATCTTTAGCATTTGTGGTTTAACATTTATGTGCCTTCAGTAAAACTGTTTCACTTTTAAAATGCTAATAATAATTACAAATGAAACATATACATTTTCCATTTGTTTGTGTTATCTGAAGTTTTAGATATCATCTATTTACAATAATATGGATGTCCTATTTGAATATTTAAAAAGTCCTATAGAAGTGACATAGAACCAAGCATGAAAGTATGCATAATTATTGTTCAGATGACTGACACATGATATGTTATATTTATTTATTAAACAAATAATAACAAGCATACAAATTGGTCTAAATGTACTTAATCTAATAAACATAACAGGCATCTAATAAATATATGTTTAAATTCAACATCACAAAAATGTCTCTGTAGTTAATAAAATATTATTTAAAAAAATGTAAAACAAGCAACAATAAAGAATATTCTAAAGTAAAAATGTTTTCAAATGTTTTGAATGATTGTCAAATCAGTTATACATTAAAGAAAACGTTTGTGAAATCCATTACCATGACCCTTTTGAATCCTAGAAAAACAAACATGTGCCAGATACAGTATGTGGATCAAAAAACAACCTCGTCTTCCAGCAGTTGTCTATACAATGTGTATGTTAATATGAGTTCATCGTATACATAATGTGTGTGTATATATATATGAATGCTCTGAAGAAGACGTGATTGTACGTCGAAACGTCAGCTTTGCTATCCGAGGACAATAACATCTTATCTCTGAACAATATGGATTATACAAAATAAAATGTACTGATTGGAGGGTTGCCTTTTGAGTGCCCTCACTTTCCTGCCTTCCTGGAGGAGTCCGAATAGTGAAGTCTTCATGGATGACCTCATACTAAGAGAAAAAAAAGTTTGCTTTTTTAAACAGTCCTTGTTTTTTAGTTGTCATAACGCATTTCATTTGGGTAGAGTTACTACAAAGTCAACTTACTCCTTACATGAAAAAAACTCAAGATTGTCACAGACAGATAATAGGAAGATAAACTGTAAGTGGGTGTAAATGAATGAAATATAGCTCCTTGCACTGGACTTCACTATATCTGTGAAAAAATCATTTACTGTTATTATTATTCAAGGCGCAAGGTTACTATAATGCACCCCACCTCCTTTACTTGATGACACATCAATACACCCTGACCAGGACAGGTTGACAAATCATTAATCAGTCCTGATCGATTCCTATGAGAGCTCCAAGGATCTGATTCCAGAGACTCTTCTACCTACACTGAAAGCATCTGAAGAATGTTTAAAAACCTCCAGTGTCTCCACATTCTATTGGAATCCCGAGCAGTGTGGGTTAGTGGTGGGATGTCTGTGGAGGTTTACATACAACATCTGGAGAATACACACAGATGTGGACCCTTTTGCATTACCCTAAAGAATGAACTAATTTAGCTTCAAAAAGTCAAAATGAAACCTGCTGAATAATGTTACGTTTACCTATTGAATTAATCTTGCTTTGTAACCCTGTACTGCCCTGTAACACCTGTAAATCGCCCTGGATAAAGGTGTCTGCCACTTAGATACATAATAATGTTATCAGAATGAACAAGAATAAATATAAATTAAAAGCCTGTCAAGTAGTAGAATGTTAAGTTAATTTTAGAAACAGCTAATGTAATAAAACAGTGGGTTTTACTATTTGAATAATGCAGATTGCATTATTACTAAATATACTACTAGTTGTACCCTTATGCAGCTCGATCCTGTGCTTTACTACATTACTGCACCCTGTTCATAATACTAAGATACTATTTCTTAGTTGTAAACTTTTATTTTCTCAAGCATATATCTGTGATATGAAATTTTTAATGTAACATATTGGCCAAACTCTTTGTCCCCAAAATACTCACTGTCAGTAATGACAAGCTGCCAATATAAATAGAGTATTCAGTATTTGCATGCTTGGACTCACATGCATGTTTTCATTTGCAACAGAGAAGTGCAAGCCTAGAGGGATGTATATCACGAGTTCAGCTACTACTTTAAAATCCCTGATTTAAACTGAAAGAAAGCAAAGGCATTGACATGAAAAGAAAAGCACCAGAACACCATACGCACTACGCGAGGGAATAGAACACCTGCATTAAATTAATTTAAAGTATTGCCTAAGGCAGAACCCATAAATGAACAGTGGCCCCACTACTAAGTCAAGGTGCTGAAACCGGGGAGAGAGCATGATGCCCTAAGAAGATACAGTATCAAAAGCAACAGAAAGATAGCAGCAGAGTCTCCAGCCATTTCACTGCATTTGTATTTGTTGAGTGACGTCTGAGGGAGTTTGCTCTCCCTGAAAGACAAAAAGTAGAGAAACAGAAACCGGCTGTCAACAACATTAACTAAAAATCAAATCCAAAATGGGAAATGAAGAAATCGTCAGCAGGTGAAACCAGATGCCTGGGAATTTGGTTTTAACTTAATACAAAAAGGCAAGGAGCATTAAGTATTTTATTTTCTATTGAACTATACGAAGATGGAGTCTGGAGTCTCTCTAATTGGATTTTATTCATGTCATGATCCATAACAATCTGCTTATTTAAACTGATCCCATACTCAGTGTTACGCTGACCTTGTGAGTCACTTTCTCACTTTCTCACGTTTTACTTTTTCTGTATGGGAATTCGAAAGCTCTTATAAGACTAATTGCATCAAAAAGCCAAGCAGATGATTTCTTTTTCCGAAGTCGTTTCTTATTAGTTTGAAACGTTAGCCACAAATAAGCTCTACGGCACCAGATTTCCACCCGTAAGCAAAACATTTATTATGTAATGCATTTACAGCTATGGCCAAAAGTTTTGCATCACCTAGAATTTTTAGGATTGAGACAGAATAAAAATAAATAAATATAAACATCATTTAAATATTTTGTTTAACATCATGTAATCAAATAAACTACAAAATGATAATGCAAAAGTCTTCCGGAAGCCAAAATGTAAACAAAACATTATTCAGTAGGTTTCATTCGACTTTATGAAACAAAATTAGTTAATTTTATAAGTCGATGCAAAATCTTTGGCCTTAGCTTTATATATACTGCATACACACACCCATTCTGCGTACTGCGCATTGTTAGCTCAAATGTATAGGACTATCCAAAGTAATATGCCTATTCAATAGCTTTTAAAAAAATGTATTTAGGATGAAACAACACCAATAGCATTTGGAATCGTTAATATCTTATGGCTTTGTAGTATGCACAAAGTATTTGTCTGAGGGATGAATTGAATCCTCTATATGATGATTTAAACTACTGAGCATGCAGATATATAACCTTGCGGATAGGAGATTGAATTGGAACACTTGCACACTGCTGATTTATCAGAAGACACAGAAAGCAGTTTTTAAAGTGCACTAAACTGTCAAGTACTGTTGTTTATCCCCTACAGGCAAATGCAAAGGTTTTGCAAGCTGAAGTCTAAGAAGTCTTTCAAACAAATGTATGTTTCAAATGAAAAGGGCTGTTTGTTAACAAATAAACACTTTTCTGAAGGTTTAATCTTACTTTACAAGATATATATATATATATATATATATATATATATATATATATATATATATATATATATAAAATGTGTTCTCATTGTTACTCAAGCAATGAGACACAACAGAGGGTGTGAGTAAAAGGATAATGAGTTTGAGAACCTTCAAGTTGGGTGACCTGCAGGAGTGCCAATAGCTTGCAACCTCACAGACCACAAGGAATGGTCACTGCTAGATAATTTATCTTGGCTGTGGTTATGTGTCCTATTAGCAATGCTCGCTGCATTGGATTATAAAGAGCAAACTCAATAAAAAATAAAAAATAGATAGCATAATACCTTCAAGAATGACTTGTGTGGAAGTCCATCTCCATGGTGTCCTTCGACAGATACACGACCCAGTATACCAGGTTGAATGCACCAAACGATAATGGGAAAAAGATTCTGGCATACTTGTCTATCTTGCTAGTTCCAGTAATAGCATTCGGGTTAGAAGGTATGGCAGATCCCTGTTGAAGAAACTGTGGTTGTGGCAATGCGTATGGTATATCGTTTTCTTCAAGTGGGTCGCCACGGGAAACCACAGAGTTAATTCTCTTCTTTACGTTGCAGCTGGAGTCTGATTGCTGCTGCAGTTTTATTCCAGAAATGAAAATAAATAAATAAATAAATAAAAACATCAAATGAATATAAAAATGGCAGCTGGGCCATTCACTTTTTTTCACGGTAGTATGAGATTAATACATAAATACTGTAAATGCTCTACAACGATTTACTATTTTATTAGCATATGCATTCAGTTTATTGAGCAATGATATTTAGTATCCATTAATAATTATACATACACACACACACACACACACACACACACACACACAAACACACACACACACACACACACACACACACACACACACACACACACACACACACACACACAGTGATTACTAGTTTATGTAGGGCAGTATGGTATTACATTTCTATAACACAACCTATAATGAATACATATATAATGTATTATTAAAACACATTTATGATAATAAGTCAATTAAAAAGAAGACTCCTTTTACTTCAGGTTACATGACTCTATGGAAATAATCTTAACACATTTTTGTTTTAGCACTAAAAATGTTTATATTCCAGACTATGTTCATGGATATAGTATAGCAGTTGGTCAAAAACAAAAGAAGAAAAAAAAAATACTATGGTGTTGGGTAGTCAGTATGGAAGTGAATTAAATATGACCTTTACTCAATGAATATGACCTGTCTTCAAAAAATGTGGGTGCTGTGAATTCTGAAGTGCCAGTAACACCTCTCTATCAAAAAGTCAGATATTGTTAAATGGAGTCTGTATATGTTACAGAATGCATACTGATAAAGAAAATACAGTATACACTGTGTGCAAAAGGTTATTATTTACACAAGTGTATCCACATACTGCATATGAAGCCATCCTTTCTGGCAAAATCGATTTCATTTAGTTATGTAATCTGATGCAGTACTACAAATGTAACTTGCGATATCACTTCCATATGAAGCCACTTTGCCTGTCTGTTCTTGTATCCTATTATAAAAGAGAGGAAATTACCGAGACGATCTCGCCGTCCGCTGCCGCAGTCTCAGCCTCCAGTGCTGCTGCTCTTGCCTTCTTTGTCATCGCCTCCTGAGTCTCAAGATTGGTGAAATAGTTGACAGCAGCAAACTCAATGAGTGCAGAGAAGACGAAGGCAAAGCACACAGCGATGAACCAGTCCATGGCAGTGGCGTAGGACACTTTCGGCAAGGAGTGTCGAGCACTGATACTGAGTGTTGTCATGGTAAGGACAGTGGTGATGCCTGAAATAAAAAAAATATATATATATAATAAAGTGACTTCAAAATACAGTATTAGACAAACAAATTTTCCCAGGGGGTATGGGGCTTTAGAGTTTAACAGGGCAGTTGTTCTCTACTCTTTCAACAAAGTCTAATTTAACTGGTTATAAAAGGTCGATGTATTTAGTTCATACATTTTGTGTAGCTTGATTCCCAAACATGTTCCACAAATAAAACCCTTGTCAGTCTATACGATTAGATTTTGCATACTTTTGAGCTGGTATAGAACAATCCCTGATATTTTTATTTACAGTGGTGTTGGCTGCCGGAAGTTTATTCATACGGTAAATCTTACCACTAATATCCACAACTGCATCGAAAAAGGTTGTCCGTGTTTAATATGAGGTCACATCTTTCAATAGTTTCTACCATTAGTCCAAAAAAAGGGAAAAAAGAAAGGTCTCGATCAGAGGTACTGGCAGTGATTGAGTGTATGTTGTTTTAAATCTGCTATTGCCTCCTTTAGATTTATCGCAGCTTCTAGAGGTTAAACATTTCTATAAAAAATGTATAGAGGCTGTCAATGCTTATGGAAACTACTGTATATTTATTGGTCCCTTTTTAAACCCTCAATAGTACTTTTCTCAGGGTCACAAAACAGTCCATATATATATATATATATATATATATATATATATATATATATATATATATATATATATGGACGTAAATATAAAAAGATATATCATATCTTTTTACATTTACGTTTGTCTCATATTTGCACCAGACAACCCTTTTCAAACAAAACTTCAACACTAGCAAGTTTCTTAACATACAAAACAAGCCAAAAAAACAACAACACTCCTCTACTGTGGACCGCAGTTGAAGTCAGAACGTTGAAATGGAGTACTTCACCTTTATTTTACACTTGATACCCCTCGACCCTCGCCCCCCCCTTAAACATTCATGTATCTATTCATGCACCAAACATGTACTACTACAACCAACAAATACAAAACAAACAAGGCCACAGGCATGAGAGGTTTTCATACCAGCTACAGTTCTTGCAGGAACGGACTCTTTGTTGATCCAGAACACAACTTGGGACAGAACTACAGTCATGAAGCATGGAATGTAAGTCTGAATGAGATAGTAGCCTAGTTTTCTTTCAAGATGAAAATAGGCTGTCTGTATAGCATATTCACCTAGAATGAACACATGATGGAGAATGGTAACTAGATACAAACATATGACATAATGTAAGTTTACATGTAGCAGTTTGAGGGCCATTTGAACAAAAAAAAAAAAACAGTTGTATAAATAAAAGTTGCAGTCTTTTTTTTTACCTAATAAACCTGCCTTGCAACACTACTAATAGCTGTTATGCACAACATTTCAAATGCTCCTCCCTCAGCTCTCACTAGATGGCAGAATCAAGCATCACGATGCCCTCTAGTGGACTCAGATTAAGGGTCAGTGTGGCAGGCGTTCTGGGAGATCCTGATCCTTATTATCTGTCACACAAGCTGACTGATGTTGTTTTCACAGTTAAGTAACACAGAGAGACTGTATTCAAAATCTAAATGGAAATGTTTGTCAAAGCTTCTTTATATATATATATATATATATATATATTTAAATAAAGAAGCTGTATCTTGGGGGGGAGGTGGGGAGTAAAACTAAAGTCAACAAGATCTGCTTTTTGATAAACTGTGGATGTACAGTAGTGAACTCAAACCAACTAATCATAGCTTGACACTGCAGCTTTAAAACTCAAAGGACTGGATTCACTATGGTGTGAAGCACTGATAAAGGAAGGTGGCAATGTTAATGAAGAGTAGAGTTTGCGGTTATTAAAAGTATTTAATACACTGTGCATGTGGATTGCTTCCTAGACATCTGTCTGTGTTGAGAAAGGCACAGTAATGTGATTCATGAATATATGATAACCCGCGGCAGGCCAGCACAATCAAATGCTAGTAGCAGGGTGCCTAATTAATATTCTAGTAGTAATAGGAATTGCAGCAAACGTTGTATTTGCATTAGATTTACTACAATACAAAATGGACGCTAAGATTTCAGATTTGAAGACGTGGAGGTGATGCAAATTGTGAAGTGAGCAAATAGATTGTGACCAGATTAACTAACTGCAGTTTACAATACAGAAAGAGTTATTACCAGCAAAAAGGTGTGGACACAACATGAATGACTGTGTTTGTGTGAACTCAGAAACAGAACCCCTTTTGCGTTGTGTTGGATGGTAAAGTGTTATTAGGACAACCAGGTAATGTTGTACAACACAGATGAAGCCCTGCTCCACCCAGTTCTGAAACTAATTCATATTCAAACGTAACTAATGAAGCATATGTTGGCTGTCCTTTTGAATGCACCAGAAACGCTATAAATAAGAAACTAAGAACAAGCACAAGAACTCAATTTAAAAAAAAAAACTGTTGACTATATTAGTAAATCCAGCCCAAAGACCCATATATAATTAATTGTTTAGGAAATGTAAAAAAAAAAACTGTTCTTATTTAAGGAACTTGCTACATGTAAACACTGCAGATGTAGCTGGATAGTGGACCTTAAACAGAAGACCCCAGGGCCTACCAAATACAGTTCTAGCAGGAACTGACTCCTTATTGATCCAGAAAGACACCTGAGAAAGTATGACTGTCATTATGCACGGAATGTATGCCTGAATCATGAAGTAGCCCATCTTCCTTTGCAGGTGGAAGTAAACTGTCATAACTATGTATTCACCTGTCAGGAAACAAATGCATTTTGTTTTGTAGCACAAAGAATGTTTGAGATGAAATTTGAACAGTTCAGAACAGTTCAGCACAAAAATGCCAGCTTTCTCCCTGTACTGTACATGCTCATTATCAAGAATAAACTATTTCAAGCACACTGGCATTATTCCATTTCAGACTGCTTGCTTTTAATCTCACATTTGCTCCTCATCATTAAACCACCTACCACAAAACTTTTGCTTTGATGAAAAGATTATTTAACAGAAGAAAATATTGAAAAAAAGACAGGCATATCTGCAAAGTGTAGATTCTCACTGCTTTACATTTAGGATATTGTAAAGTAGGTTGTATTAAAGTTTACAATAACTTCTTAATCCTAAAATGCTATCTGGCTGTGAGGAGGCTGTGTGGTCCAGTTGTTAAAGAAAAGGGCTTGTAACCAGGAGGTCCCCGGTTCAAATCCCACCTCAGCCACTGACTCATTGTGTGACCCTGAGCAAGTCACTTAACCTCCTTGTGCTCCGTCTTTCGGGTGAGACGTAATTGTAAGTGACTCTGCAGCTGATGCATAGTTCACACACCCTAGTCTCTGTAAGTCGCCTTGGATAAAGGCGTCTGCTAAATAAACAAATAATAATAGTCGGGAGCCATAGTTACGAGACGATTGTGTTCCTCCTTATAATGAAAATGAAAATGCTAGTGGAATGTCATTATAGGGCAAGTGGGAGCCATGACCAGGTCATCTTATAACTAGTTCTGCATCATAACAGATTGAGCACTGTGTATAGCTTCAGTCAACAAAACACAGATGTTTCCAATTAAAAAAAAAAAATCTATTTAAAAAAAAGAATGATATGCCTCTTACCAGTGTTGGATTTTAGTATTTCACTTGTAACTGTCTGTCCTATGAGATCATACTGAAGCAAACTTGATGATTCTTGTGGTACTTCAACAGAATGCATTGGACCTTTCTTCCATGTGTAAATTATTTCACTTCTGGGATAGGCATCTGCAATTGGAAAAACGTATTTGTCAGTAAGCTTCTTTCAGCTCTTATGCCAATAACATATTCTGTGTATGAGTAAAAAATATAAAATTACTGAACTTTATAAACAAACAAAAAACCTACAGCTACCAAACTTCAAAGGACACGCATGCCCATCCATTGGGAAGTTCATTAGTCTCATGGGGCACTCTGCATTGATGGTAAGTCTGCAGTGGATGAAGATAAAGACTGTTAATACAATATTAATGGGAAATGAGTAGTACATTAATAAAGGATCTTAATGCATGCTGTAGTTAAAGCAGTTCATGCGCTCCATGCAATTGATCTAAGTGACGACGGTCATAAATACTGTTTAACTAATTAATAAAGGGTCAAGGATGTGAAAATTAAATACCAATGATTTAAAAGATGTCAGGATTTAGTTCTACTGCTATTTAGATCAATTGAATAGACCACCCTAATGTAAAAATAGGATAACATTTACACTGATTCTGGTTTACTACGATAGAAACTTTGGAAAGTTCTAAGTTAATGCAATACCCCCACCAGCTAAAGAAATATCTTTGTTGTTTAACCAGGATTGGAACTAATCTCACTTCCAACGTTTGTTGCATTTGAAAGATCATCAATATCAGACTATTAACAATTTCTTATTACTGTAACAAATGTACCAATTATCTTGTTAAAAGCTACAATAGATCACATTCTAAAATAACAGCAATATAAACAAAGCCCTTTGCAATAACCATTAACCCACCAAAATGGATGCTGTCAAAGCAAAACATTTTCCAAATACCTCATTGTATAGAGTACTGTCCCATTCCGCATGATTCTGAAGAGCTTGTTTGGAGTCGTCATGTTGTGTGCAATCGATTTCTTGCCATTTCTGAAGAAGGTGTCAGGTGTCCATATCTTACTAACCATAACGTTGTTAATCCTAAGTATTTCAATGGACCCATCAAATTTCAATCTCTCATCAACCCATGTTTGTCGGAAGAACACATCCATGGTGTATTCCTGTAATACCGACAATAACTTCTATTCAATACTGTGATGGAAATGGCAAGCCGGGGACATTAACAGCCAAACTACAGGATTATAAGCAGGTTATTCAACAGTGTCTCAGAAGATAAGTGGTTTGAAAAACACATAATATAATATGATTACTGGACTACTTTTTACTTGGATTAAATGGTTAAGGCAGTGACTTAAAATGATAACATGGGAATATGTTAATGAAACAACTGGAATACAGTTTGTGAATCCAAAAGTTAATACCTAGAAATGTAATATCTACAATGTGATTAGAATGTGCATATGTGTAGGCTTTGCATACTTCAGTGTTTGTTCAACCTATAGGAATCCAATGGATTGTCACCTGCTGAGCCAAGTGTTGCAGTGGAAATAGTGCAGTATAGTGTGTTACAAAAATAAAACGCTCAGCGGAGACCTTCAGTGACAGGGATTGTCAAACAGATTAAACTCCTTTATCTGCTCTAATGACATCCGGTCCAAATGCCAAGATAATGAAGGCAGTGCGAACATGCCTTGTGGCAATGGACATGCTAAAGCTCAGCGCTCTTAGCAGTTCTAATAGCATGTCTCCAGGAAAAGCAATAGTACAAAACAAAAACATTATTAACACTTATGAACAAATCGTTTTCACTCAACTGAACAATACAGCTACCTACCATTTCAACATCAGAAACAGGACCAAAACTGGTAACATAGATGTCCGTTTTGACTTCTGTAACAGGACCTAAAACAGTTCAAAGAAAGTAACATAAAAATGGCTCAAAATAAATATGATAAAGGACATACCTGTTTTTATACTATGCATGACCTGTGCACACTGCTGTGTAATATACATCCTATAATTAAAAAAAATCATATTGTAGTATAATTTTGTTCACAAAAAAAATGTCCACAATGTTTTCCTTATTAAACTTCTAAATAATTCGACCTTGTTTGATTGACTGGCCAAAAATGTCCACAATGTTTTCCTTATTAAACTTCTAAATAATTCGACCTTGTTTGATTGACTGGCCTTTAAAGAGAATATCATACTTATGCAGACCTCCGTGATGTGCATTGTAGGGTAAAAGCACATGACAGAAAAGTTAATCCTATTAGTAACACTTTGCAAAGATCCATGAGGAGTTTAAAAGCCAACAGTAGAAAAGGAATATCCAATAACCTTCAATAAAGTTGTTTTTTTTTCCAAACAAGAACTGTTTAAAATCGACTTCTTTAAGTGATTAAATGAAGTCTGTCAATACAGCTCTAACTTAGTTTTTAATATGAACAAGAGTCAAACATACTTATTATGCATTTTGAGTACCTCCAAATCCAGGTCGTAGTCTGTTGTCATAGCCGTCCAATAGCCTGTCTAAAATACGTGTGATGTTTTCAGAATAGACACTCACTTCACTTTGCTGTTCTCCCAAGACATAGACTACACTGTAAAGAGATTTGCAGACATTGTGGTCAAGCACGTTTTTGTTTGTTTGTTTTTTTTTTTTAAGTCAAAAAGTAACTTCTGGTGTGATCCCCTTGTGTTTTAAAAAAAAATCGATACATAAACACTCTGGTGGGGAAATCGATTTGTGCTTGTAACACGAGAGAACTACACTAGCAAGAAAGCATACTCACCAAGCCAAGTAAAAGAAAGTGATCAGGAAAGCCATGCCTCTAGCAGACACCACGAAAGCCATTGTCAACTGTGATAATTTGCATATCCCATATTTTAACGCTTTTGAAATGTTGATCCCAAGGCTTAGCGCGAATCAGTGAGTTTGTTCCCGTCCTCTGCGACTTCATCAGCGCTGCTGTGCCCCATCTGACTGGCTCGGTTGGGAAACTAAAGAGTTTTAAGAGACGGAGGAGAAGGGGCTGAGAGAGCATTGACAATAATCGAACAGGGCATTATGGGAGATTAGAAGGAAGAAATCCACTGATAGTTTTGGCAGTGAATTAGGAAGGACCCGCTAGGAGATTTGGAAGGGCTCAAATGTCCTGCTGCTGCAGATTACGATAGACATGGCTTTAGTTTCTCAGATAGTATAAACCAACAGATGCTAATTATTAGCCAGGTTTAAAGATATAAAGCTGCATATTGCTAAGATTGACCTCGTTTATCCCCTTGTGCATTATTAAGGGGCATACTATATACACTGGTTGATAAAATCGAAATGTATTTGATAGATTATTTACAAGTTACTTCTGAATTCCAATTAAGCACATAGGTAAACAAATATCAGCACATACACTCTATTGCGTTTTGAACTGTAGTGTATTGATTGATCATTTAAGCTGTGAAGATTCACTTAATTAGCCTATGGGTAGACTGCTTAGGAACTATGACAACGAATGCCCACATTAATTTATTTTGTATAAAAAATGTAATTACGTCATGTGGTTCTGTTAATGATTAAACTACAAACATTATTATTATTATTATTATTATTATTATTATTATTATTATTATTATTATTATTATTATTATGCCCAGCAGATTTACAGTTTTATCGGCAGAAAACTGGGAGCAATTTGTGGAAGAGCAGAATAACGCAACCACTAATAGAAAAGCCATAAACGGAATAAATCTACAGCAGTAAGAAATAGACTCACCCACAGGCCCTGAGTGGGATGTGCTAGGCAGTGTAGACTCATCATGACCCTCAAAAAACAGAGCCACTAGAGTGAAAATCATCCAACTTCACCTCCACCTATTATTATTATTATTATTATTATTATTATTATTATTATTATTATTATTATTATTATTATTAATGGCTAAACTTGGCAGAAGTAACCTAAACCCTACTGTTAAGTTTTTAGTGTGCTTAGCCACCTGACTAAAACAAACAATGAATATCACATTGAACCTGAAGTGCTAAACCAACAGCAAAGATTCTAGGTGTGAAAGTGCGGTCCAAGAATGTCATCACAGCTCTTTCCAGGAATGGATGCATTTTTGGCCGCGGAAAAAGACAGATGCTCAACATATAGTCCAGACAAGCATTTGACGCCAGTCATCTGAAATATTTCACTTAAATTAATGTAATGTGTCTCCAGGCTAAGCCCTGATTGTGCACTCTGCTCACAAAACGACGCTGTTATAAAGGCTTTAGGATTTGTAGATGCACTCATAACATCTATATCAGAGCGGTATTATACACGTATGCTGTAGCCTACATGCACTGGTATAAGCGTTAGGATGAACGAATTTCGCTTAGTTCATTGTGTTGTACGTACATTTTAGCAGCACTGTTCCAACGAGTTAGATAGTGTGATTTATTGACATGATATGAGTGATGAGCTACGTTCAAAACAGATGTGTTGAAACAGATATGCAAGGATATGAATGGATTGTTCGTAGTTCTGGATTATCTACATGTAGCCTAAAATGTGCTATACAATAATGTTAAAAACAGCACCACCATTGTGTCAGTGAACCACAACACAAAATGTGTTCAACCGTTAAGCAGTATGGAAGCACATGGTGCCCCTATTGTGCTATATATATATATATATATATATATATATATATATATATATATATATATATATATATATATATATATATATATATATATATAACTTAGAACAAAAAGCAACTTCCAGAGAAAGCCCAAATTGACCACTTATAGAACCATACGATTCCTTCTAGAAACATGGTGTGTTTGGGTTCTACTGTACATATCCTTATTATAGAATAACAGAAGGTTCATGATGGGTTGTAGAGCTATAGACCCAATAGAACATTTATTGGGAGTTCCAAATAAGAAGCATGGCATTCAGGAACCACTACTAGTTTTATTGAGTATATACAGAACACAAAGGGACCTCAGGGACAAGCTCCTGTATGTTCTTGTAAATTATTGAATGGTTTATACCTCTACAGCAGAGATGACCAACCCTGGTCCTGGAGAGCTGAAGGATCTTCAGGTCTTTAGCCATTGATGATTTAAAGAGACCCAGAAACCTTGCAGGATTGTGGCTCTCCAGGACCACGGTTGGCCACCCCTGCTCTGCAGGTTCATACATAATCCATTTAATTTATCACAGATTATGTTTTGCAGTGAGTTGATGCACTGGGTTCAAATCTGATTTATTGTACAATATGCATTAAGCACCTTTGCAAGTAATCTTAGAAAAGGACCATATGGATATAGATCCTCAATCTATGAATATAGATAAAGAATACTTCAGTATCCAGCACTGCAGGTGGATGCCAAGTATAGATGTTACACCCTGATGGTCGCTATTCTTTCTTTATAACATTAAGTCAAACTTTTTTCTTTGGATTCAATCCATACCAACCACAGTTGCTTTCTAGGTTTATGACCAAAGCTTCCGAAGTAGCTATGGCGAGTGAGACACTGTGAATGTAAGACCCGCATGACTCATTGACAGAAGCGTCTTCCTACATCACGAATCAGAGTGCCGAGCTGTGCAGTTCTCCACGCATAACAGTCAGCATTTAAATCGTTCGAGAATTTACTTGTTCGATTATGGCAGCAGTAGTGTTCCAAAGCTTTTTTTGTCTTTGCTAAGCATTCTGAGCAATATTGTATTGTATTAACAAACATCAAGAAGAGTTTCGAGTTCCGTCAGTGTAACCAATACACGATGAGTGAGTGAGAACGTGCGTGTCAGTAATATGTTTATTTTATCTTCTGGAGTTGAAACCTATACTTCCATGGTTAGCTGCCTATATTCCCTCTGCAGCCTACTGAATGTAATTGTCAGGAGAAATATATTACATCTGTAATGAAAACATTATGACTGTATTTCGTAGATGTTCATAGCTGTATGTCCTTGTATCTGGTATTGATCCGTCGCCTACGCATTTAGCCTGATGATGGAATGAAACAGTAGCTTATGATTGTATCTTGTCACAGTAACTACAGAGATTGAACATTTTTTATTAAGATACAGTACATTGCTGTAGTTTCACTTACAATTTTGAAACATTTGTCGGCAATATACCATGTCTAAGGCGTGTTTCCCCCTTTTAAAAAATGATTGATATATAATACTATATACAAAAACCAAACCAGGTAACTACAGACCAATAAGCCTGACTTCTATTATATGTAAACTTATGGAAACTATAATAAGATCCAAAATGGAAAATTACCTATATGGTAACAGTATCCTGGGAGACAGTCAGCATGGTTTTAGGAAAGGGAGATCGTGTCTAACCTGCTTGATTTTTTTTTTTTTTTTTTTGAGGATGCCACATCGACAATGTATAACTGCAAAGCATATGACGTGGTTTATTTAGATTTCCAGAAAGCTTTATGAACGCAGTAGGGATTCAAGGAAATGCATGCACATGGATTAGGGAGTGGTTAACATGTAGAAAACAGAAAGTACTGATTAGAGGAGACACCTCAAAATGGAACGAGGTAACCAGTGGTGTACCACAGGGATCAGTATTTGGTCCTCTGCTATTCCTAATCTACATTAATGATTTTGAATCTGGTACAGTAAACAAACTTGTTAAATTTGCAGACGACACAAAAATAGGCGAAGTGGCAAACACTGTTGCAGCAAGGTCATTCAAAATGATCTAGACAGCATTCAGAACTGGGCAGGCACATGGCAAATTACATTTAATAGAGAAAAGTGTAAAGTACTGCACCCAGGCAATACAAATGTGCATTATAAATACAATATGGGAGATATTTAAATGGAAGAAGGAATCTATGAAAAAGACCTAAGAGTTTATGTTGACTCAGAAATGTCTTCATCTAGACAATGTGGGGAAGCTATAAAAAAGGCCAACAAGATGCTTGGATATATTGTGAAAAGTGTTGAATTTAAATCAAGGGAAGTAATGTTAAAACTTTACAATGCATTAGTAAGACCTCATCTAGAATATTGTGATCAGTTCTGGTCACCTCGTTACAAAAAGGATATTGCTGCTCTAGAAAGAGTGCAAAGAAGAGCGACCAGAATTATCCTGGGTTTAAAAGGCATGTCATATGCAGACAGGCTAAAATAATTTAATCTATTCAGTCTTGAACAAAGAAGACTACGCGGTGATCTGATTCAAGCTTTCAAAATTCTAAAAGGTATTGACAATGTCGACCCAGGGGACTTTTTCGACCCGAAAAAAGAAACAAGGACCAGGGGTCACAAATGGAGATTAGATAAAGGGGCATTCAGAACAGAAAATAGGAGGCACTTATTTACAGATAATTGTGAGGGTCTGGAACCAAACTCCCCAGTAATGTTGTTGAAGCTGACACCCTGGGATCCTTCAAGAAGCTGCTTGACGAGATTCTGGGATCAATAAGCTACTAACAACCAGACAAGCAAGATGGGCCGAATTTCTTATGTTCTTATGTTCTTAAATAAAAATAATAAATCCCTTTTTTGTTTCTTCAAACCAGTGGTGTGCAGCAGCCGACGATGATGATGATGATGATGATGATGATGATGGTGATGATGATGATGATGATGGTGATTATTATTATTATTATTATTATTATTATTATTATTATTATTATTATTATTATTATTATTATTATTATACATTTTGTTTAATCCTGCTATAACACTAACAGACTCGTTTTAGAAAGGACAACCATTTTCTCCTTAAGAATGTCTGCAACAGAGACTGTCAAGTACCTGCTGCTGGGGGTTCCCCTCATAAAAGTTTCCCATAGTAAAAGCATAGCAAAGCGTAATAAAGCATAGTGAAAGCATGGTACAGCATAGCAAAGCAATGTAAAGAACAGTGAGGTATGATCAAACATATTAATAAACATGGTAAACCAGGGTACATTATGGTATTACCATGGGAAAGCATGGGAAAAGTGCAAAAACACCGTGCAAAAATACCACGGTAAACCTGTTAAGGGTCACATCGACGTGCAAAGGATGACAATAGGGTAGCGCTTTTAAATAAACGAACTGCTGTTTTGAATATCCCTATGGGGATCACTTTAACCACTTACAGGAATACCTGAGCAGATCGGAACAGGCTGAGAATCTGTTAGCTTCACAGAGTGCATTCTAGTCAGAGGCAGACATTCAAGTTCTCGCTGGAAACGATTTATAGAAAAAAAAAGTAAATTCATTTCAATCAAAATGCCACCACTCCCACATACAGCACTGTTTTTCCCTACCGAAGCATTATTTAATGTGTGTTGTCTTTATTTATTTATGTATTTAATGTTACCAGGTGTTACTTTGTATCGTGATAAAGTGCTGTTGTACTTGAATATTGTGGAATTGTAATCTAATCCCCGTTTTCCTATAATTATTTCCACTACCCTCCCCCGCCCCCCACCCCCCAAAGAAAAATCTGTATAAAAAGTGCGTATTAAAAATTGCATCCACTCTTCACCTTAGTCTGGTATCCCTTTTGTGGGAGGGAGTTGGGTTAATATATCTCTTCGGATCGATCTATTGCAATAATATGTATGTATTTATTCATTTGGGGAGGGGTATGTAACCTACATTGTACCTCGAAAATTAAATGTTGTTCATTCATTCGTCGTTTTAAATATACACTAACAATATAGCATAGAAGCATATCGCTCTCACATAGGCTAATTCGTGTGTTCTAAAACTGCAACTTTTCAACCAATTCGTATAACCGCGTTTTACTTCCAAGTGAGTTTTGGAGAAAGGGAAATCGGTATGACCCTCCCCTTACCACCATCACTAGTTGTGTAAGCCAGATATTACACGACTTGATCGTCTCATGCTGCCTGCAGTCGAAATAAATAAATCAAATCAAATTTGATATACCCGTGCTTTGAAAAGGCAACGACTGCCATCCCTCATACGTCCTTTTACTTGTGCATGTTTGCCGCTTGTGTTAATCTTGATTTAGTCTTCTCTTTCCCCTTTAATTTTTTTTTTTTCTGCTAGGGAAATTGCTCCACCACCAGCATCAGCAGCCGCTGCTCCTTGATGTTGTGGTAGTGTGTGCGCATGCGCTCCACATTGGAATTACTGCACTGGCCAGAATAAGTTGGATCTCTCTTCAGTCTTCACTGAAATCCTAAATCATATCAAAACTATGGCGATGTTGAGAATCAGGAAAAGGAGCAACTTTGGTTTTTGGACGTTTCCCTTAATAGTGGCAGTGGTCTGTGCGCAAAGGTAAGTGATCACTGTAGATGTGCATTACTTTGAATGACTGTATACACTATAATATACTACAATATTACACATAGAAACCTCTGCAT
This sequence comes from Acipenser oxyrinchus oxyrinchus, assembly GCA_030684275.1. NCBI lineage: Eukaryota > Metazoa > Chordata > Actinopteri > Acipenseriformes > Acipenseridae > Acipenser > Acipenser oxyrinchus. Next base: position 5,483,003 of record CM060268.1, read on the forward strand.
CTAAGAATGTACCTCTTTCCTTTCTCTAGTGTCAATGACCCTAGCAATATGTCACTGGTAAAAGAAACTGTGGATAGACTGTTGAAAGGATATGACATTCGCTTGAGGCCAGATTTTGGAGGTAATTAAATGATTTAATAAGGTTCTAATTCCTTGCAATTTTAGCCCTTTAACGTGTTTCAGTGTTTCTTGGATTGTGTAAATTGTATGTGCCAGGGCTGATCACAAAGTTAAGCACATATATACCTCTCAATTATATTAATGGGATGTAGCTGTATTACAACGATCGGGCCAGACACGAGCAGTCTTCTTTAATAGCTTCTGTCTTAAACATTACTGGACTGTGACCTGCTTTAATAAACAGTAGCTCATCGAATTAGATCTATAAGAACGGCCCAAGATTTATTACGTCTTGTAAATTTAAAATGTCTGCTCGTGTCTATTTTTGACATTTCGTGTTTAGAAAAACTGGACCCGTGAATACTTGGTGATCTTGTACTCAGGTAGAAAGATGCCCTTTAAAAATGTAGGAAAAGCCTATTATGTAAAGCATTGTGAATACGATTTTGAAATCAAATGCACAAAAGATGAACTGTGTTCAGAGGCAGGCAAACAACTGCTGTTTACTGTTCTGTGCATTCAGAAATCGGGAAGATAATGTACGCTTTTCTGTGGCAATGTTCAGATCTAATGTAATGCAGCGTTTAACGCATGCTGTGTAGGTGTCTGGCTGATAATGAGTTAATGGTTTTGAAATTTGAATGCAAGGTAGTTTATTATTAAAGCACGTTAAAGAAATAGTTAAGTGCTTGAAAAAGATAACATTGCGGACCATTTTGTTGGTTTGCAGGTCCCCCGGTGGCAGTTGGCATGAATATAGACATTGCCAGTATAGATATGGTATCTGAAGTCAATATGGTGAGTATTCAATTATCCTTTCCTAATGATTCCTGGATACAGTCCTTGATAGCCTACACTGATGTTTAAGTGGGCTGAGTACAGTTATAAGCAACATTGTTTAACCAAAATGTGCTAGTTATTTTTCTGTAAGTATTTTATTCTTTGTGGGTCTTACCATAAAAACGACATATTTATTCATACATATCCCTTTTACTTACATTTTCTTCAACTTGATTTATTCATTTAATTTAGGCTCTATTTCTGGACATAGTTCCCCGTACAGTGGTACACTACCATGTTTTAAAGCATTCGTTTCAAAGCACGATGAAAATACCCAGACAGTCTACGTTACTTTGTAAATCCGGTTCATTATGGAAGTTCATTCTCCAAGATGATGATAAGAACATCGACAACATGCTAAAATGGCAGCAACTACCATAGCAACTAAAATTTGTTATATGTGACTTATGAGTCATCATGCGTTTAAGTTATCTAGTTTTATTGACAGCGTGGCTATGTAACAGTTGCAAGAACATATGTAGCAGTGTTAAGCAAATATTTCATCTGTTACAATGTTGCAGAGGAACTGTGCAAGGAAACAGAAGTTTTGCTTCATGCAAGAGCACCCCCTAGTGATCAATATGCAGAATTGCATCTAAAGTAAAGTAGATCCTGTAAAATAAGGTTATTATTATTATTATTATTATTATTATTATTATTATTATTATTTGTCGCTTTGTTGTAAGACAAATAACTAAATAAAAGCAATATAGCAGTACAAGCATATCAATGTTTTAAATTGAATTACTGTTGTAGAAATCATGAAGTACAAGAATATTAATTTCAGTCAGTTGTAACTGACATCTTTACCTGCATGTTTACTGTATACCTCTAATGTAAATATTTGCATCTAAAATTATAAATTTACTCCACATCTTTGTCACCAATAATCCATAGTCATTTAAAGACATTTTAAATATAAATGAGTTGCCATTTAAGTGGAAAACAGGGCCCATAAATATTATGGGGCACAGTTGCACTGCAGTACAGAAAAGAAAGCCACAAATGTTACAAATATAACAACAGATGGAAATAAAATAAAATAAAACAAAACACATGAACTAAATACAAAGCTTCAGGGAAAGAAAGCAAAAAAAATATAGTTCCCAATGACAAAACCATGTTCAAATATAAAACTGTATATATTGCATAGAAAAATTAAATAACCCAATATACATGTACTGTGCTAATATAAAATAAGATTTCTGATGTTGTTCATATTATGTTAACATGTATGTAACAGGCATATCAACTCATAGAGGTTATTTATTATTAATAAGAGAAATTACGCTAGTCGTTTTTTGAACTGACACGATAGCTCATATAACATCTTCCAAATGAAAGCTTCATTTGAAATAATAAACCTGAAATAATAAACAGAATATTATAAGTTGGTGTGGCCCACTGTATCTGAATGATAATACCAATGAGTCCCTGTGGCATTTGTGACTACTTATAAACAATAGCACCTAAATAAAATGTCCAGTTTGGAGTACTTGTCTTGCATCCATGTAAAAGCTGCCTTAGATAACACCTGTCTTGTTTTATATTTCTTCTTATGCATTGGCCGGTATCAATAGTTGTGAGAAAGACTCAAGAGTATGTATTAAACAGGCCCCAGGCAAGGTGTTTAGACATTTTGGACATTACCACTCCACATTTACATTGTGTTCTTAAAGGAAACCCTGAACGACAGCTATCAGTCCAGTTGTAAAACCCTGACATAAGGTCAGTGACCTTCTTGGATTATCCAGACAACGGGGGCCATCAAAACTATTCTTGTGGCACTCACTTTTTGTCCGGAAGCATTTTATTTTGACAGCCACCTGGTTTAGGCCTCACTGTATGTTTGTTTGGGGGAGTTATCAGTTATTATAGTAAAGTTGTAGTGTATAAAGAACTGATTTTAATCCTGCAAAATGCATTCCAGATTTCAGGATTCCACATTTCAATCCGCTGACCTTAACAGACCAGACAACTAACTGCCCTAACTTTCCCTAACTTTGTACTTTGTTTCTTTTTTTCAATTCATTATAGACAACAGTAAGGTATTCAATTATAACTTCTAAGGAGCCCTACAGTTCCACATTCTAACATTCTAATGAAAGAAACCATGCATGCCTCTGGTTTACAGTACATATTATACCCCACTGCAATTCACTTTGACTGGGATTCCCAATCCTGTTACTGTCAAACAAAGCATCTGTCTCACAGTGTTGAATTGTGGTTCTGCGCTAATACTTTCAACTAATATGTTGTGCAACAATACCATTTTAGAGTAATCTGTAAAGGCTGGCTGCATTAAATAGAGGGTTGTATGATAATGTAAAAGTACACAAATATTTGTACTATGTAGAAAAGAGAAAACATCTAAACCTCATAACCTTTGGAGAATCATGTACTATATATAGAATAATAGATGGGCTTCAGTGAGTTACAGGAAAATAATTCTATCTAGGGGTTCTGTGATGTCATAAATTACGAGACCGAAGGTCAAGTCATTTATAAACTGTCACAGAAACCCGAGATGGAATTGTTTTCCTGTAACTTACTGAAGAGGCACATCTATTATTTTTTATAATACATGGATACCCTTGTGAATAAAGTCAATTGAACAAGTTTCTCATTGGCTTTTGCCTTTGAAAATCCTCCCCACACCTCCCCACAAAGTCTTTGTAAAAAACAGAGTGTGGAAAGGAGTTCCTGATGTTTCACTGGCATGTCTCTTGAATTGTCAATGCTGTGCTATTTCACTTTATTGCCTTCGGTTTCTATACTGGAACTCGCCTTTTGTCAAAACATGCTCATGTTATTAAATGTTTTAGACATGATGGCATGCAGCTGCTTCACATCTTTATTAAGAGCACGGCAGCTGCTCCAGGTGAGGCCGCAGCACCTTTTCACAAATGTAGCTTTGGAGGGTTTTTTATGTTAATTGCACTGTTAAAGGCCCAGAGATCATGTTAGTGGAATTACACATTCATGTTGCAGTGAAGCTCAACCTAAGACCAAAGAGGAGATGTGGTCTCAAGCTATGTTATAACCTCAGGTCACCCACAATTTTGTGTATGAAATTATTCTGATGTAAGAAGACATATGGTCAGGCAGTCATAGGCAAGTTGGGGGGAAGGTCATGTTCTTTGCCTGTTGCAGGTTGGGAATGATGAAATGTATAGGTATACTATGATGACTATGGCGTCACCTTGGTTTTGGGCATAAGATGCCACATTAGACATCCATCACCGTTTACAGGGAGTGAGCAGTGAAAGCTTGTTTTTGAGAATGAGCCAGTGGGGATGTTGCCAGGTCCAATTGTATTAACTAGTACTGGGATTTGTTCATAACACCCCTGCTCCTCTTTAAAAGATGTCAGCGGGCCTTGGTGAATCACTTTCTGATTGCTCCTGATAATGATGTTCCAATCAGACTGCCTGTTCTAGTTTTTTCATATTGAATTACATCAAACGGCCTTTGGATGAATGAAATAAAGCCACGGTGAATCACAAACAGTCATAAATAATCTGTAGCAGGGACTGACACATGAAAGAAGAATCCGATCCAACAAGTTTAGTCTTAAAGCCATGGAACTCTAAGTAGTAAATGGCTGGCAACGGCGTTCTGCATGAAAGTTATGTGTTAAGTCAATGTCCTCATCATGATGTCACTGCCCCATGCTCACATTATCAATGCATTTGAGCAGTCAGGAAACCTACACTGAGAGACCCTTGAAACGTTCAGGGGGATGAACTCAGCACCTGGGTTACAATTCATTAGGCTTGACAACTTGCATGGCAGAGCCTAGCAGCTGGGTTACAATGCAGAAACCAGCTTGACATTTATGATACCAGTGATTACAAACAGTTTACTTATTGACTTCTGAGTTTGCAGTTTTTTTTTAAAACATTATTTAGACAAGAACAGCAACATTGTTTTAAAATGTATGGATTATGATTGCGATGAAAGTTGATACACATTATCCCACAGTAAGGCTACACAAAAAGCTTTGGTCTAGGCTTTTTCTAACTTAAGGGTTCAATGGGCTTTGGTCACAATGGAAGGAAGAAAGCAAAATGCAGTTATCGTGTCTTCTTTTTTTTCAATGGAAGGAGAAACCAAAGGGTTGTAGGAAAATTATAACTGTGTGTACTTTATAGTGAAACATTTGTAGTTGTGTGGAGGCTTGACGATTATCCAAAGGGCCCAGCCCAGGTTCTTGGAAATCTGTCAGATGTTTGTCTTGCTTATAAGGAAAGTATCAGACCTGATGCATGTCGAATGGAGAGCCATTTAAGATGGAAAGATACTATGGTTATTTAACTTGTGCATGCTATTATTCCTTCTGTATTCTTGCCAACCAACCTCTCATCTTTTAAGTAAAACTATTAATCGATATTGTGTCGGACATACACATTTAAGAACAATCCAGTGCTTGTGAAAGGTGGGGGGATTGGCAACATTAAAACAGAACAATTCAAGGTCTTGCATCTACTTATCAGAGTTGGATTACAAGGATCACTTATTTAAATCCTATGCTGCCCTCAATATCCTGTTGTTGCAGATTCTGTTTTCCTTTTAAATCTAACTGGTTTCCAAGCTATTATTTGGTCTTGCAGTTGTCAAAGTTGTTTGATCAGACTTACATCTCTACAGCCTGATTCATATTTTGGAGTTACGTTCCTTTGTACATTCCTACAGTTAAGAGAACTACATCCAGTATAAAAGTACATTTTCTGGTTTCAGGTTTTAGCTTTTTCTTGCTTGCACATTGAGGGTGCTACAATACCTGTACAAATGTACCTTGACCAAAGGCTAAGGTAGGAGTAGACAATAATTGGGACAGTAATGATTCCACATACACCCCTGAATGTAATTAGATTGTAATTATGTTTGATCTACTGATCTGTAGAAAGTAAAGAGCGATATTTAAATTGAGCTGAGCCACGTTTGTGACAGTTTTAGACATTTGTTTGGTGTCTCACTGTAATGCTAACTTACAACCCCAAAGCTACATGCGAACCCCCAAAAAGCGCCAAGCACCCTTTGTTGAGTGGATAGAATTGCTGTAGCCAATAGCTGGTAGTATCTACAGTCACATGGTGGCCATCATACTTCCTTTTTAAATCCTTTGTATTGATGATTGTCTAAGTAATTGTCATAGCATAACAGCATTTTGTTTGCAGTGGTATAACTGATTCATATTTTTTGCTTAGAAAGAATCACTACAGATATATTGGTTAGGTGTTTTTGGGTGTTGTGTCGAGTGTTTTAAAACATATACCCACTTATAATGCAAAAGTAAAGCAGTGTGATTAGAAAAGTTAGATTATGGCAGGTTCTCATAGTGTTTCACTTGAAAAGAACATTGAAATACTTGGGGACTTTGTATAAAATAAGCATGACCTTGTATTTGCATATGGCAGCTTGGAATATGGAGCACGCATTAGAGATTTCTATGCATGTACGGTTGGCAATAGGCTTTGAGAGCCAGGAATCTGATTACATGTTGACAGATTCCATCAATCATGTGCTATCAAACTTTAAAAACAACCTGTCACTCGTCACTCGTCACTCATCACTCGTCTCTCTCTCTCTCTCTCTCTCTCTCTCTGTAAACTGAGTGAGTGGTAGTTCTGCTTGATTAAACATATGTGCGCTTAAGAACAACTTTGTTTTAAATACAAATAATATAGATACAGTATTCCTGTAACTTGGATGCAAACCAAATGAGTCACATTAAAGGGGTTTATTCGATATGGAAGCACATTCTGTAGCAAAAGTGCATTAAAAAATGACATTCGCAACAATGCTAGTTAAAACAAAGGTCTTAATTTGCACTCCTTATTTCCAAGTACATCCTAGGTCATTTCATCCTGACAGTGTCTGTGGGATGAATTTATGTCACTGGCTTTGCATGTGTTTTTTTTTCAAAACTGGCACTTGTGAGACCAACATAGCAAATTATAGTGTTGTAGACTGGTATGATTTAGTATAAAAATCACATGGTGATACAAGGTAATAGTTTGGGGGGTTTGACTAAATCAAGCCCTAAATTATGTATCTAAGTGGCACAAAGGTTTTCTAAAGTTGCTCCCACCTTCTAATTGTAACATAAGAATTTAAACTACTATCTGTCAGACCCCATTCGTCAACATTAGCATTCTCCTACAGTGTGTATTTACCAGACTCAGACCTTTCACAATACAACACAGCATCTAAATGGAGAAATAACTGCAGGATGCCTTCTGGGGCCTAACTGATCAGACAGTTGATCACAATGTCGTATGCAGTGCCATGACTGCTCTATGCCATTTTCTTTAAAAGCACTGCAATCCAGTTTAAGGAAAACGAACTATGGGAGGAGCATTTACCTGCATTTTGTATTGCTACTACATTTGTATTGTATTATAAACGGCATGGATTTCTGCACATCTTATGCTAACATTGGCTATAATTAGACTCCCCAACATTTCTATAAGATGTTCAGCCTCCTGTTTCAGGAATATATCTTTGTGCATTTTGACCCTTTTATAATTTATAATTTAACCTGACATTATCTTTGAGACAAAAAAAATCTAACTACTAGGGTCTAACTTCCATACACATTTATCTACATGAATTAAATACTTCAAGTGGCTTTATTTTATAAACCCGAAGGATGTGTTAGCAATGTTCACTGTTGGGCTAATTGTGGCAGAGGTTCTGCACGGGTGTATAAGAGGCCGTGTGGTCCAGTGGTTAAAGAAACGGGCTTGTAACCAAGAGATCCCCGGTTCAAATCCCACCTCAGCCACTGACTTATTGTGTGACCCTGAGCAAGTCACTTAACCTCCTTGTGCTCCGTCTTTCGGGTGAGATGCAGTTGTAAGTGACTCTGCAGCTGATGCATAGATGATGCACACACCCTAGTCTCTGTAAGTCGCCTTGGATAAAGGCGTCTGCTAAAATAAAAACAATAAAGTTTGGTGGCTGGTGGCCATCTTGGTGAAGGAAGCTAGAACCAAGATGGCCATCCTTGCACAGCTACATGGCATGGTTTCATGGTTTGATTGTTTGATTAATTGAGTGATTGCAGTTTGAATGGAAAACTGTGGGATGTGGCCAGTGATTGGGTAATTGATTGAATGTTTGGGGCGAGTGTGTGGGAGATGCTTCAGTGAAGGTGGGCTGCCCAGTCTGAACAGAAAGAAAGAAAGAAACAAAGCAAACACCAGGATAGCCGAAGCTCGGGTGTTGTTTTTGGGTTTGTTTGAAGAGTTTTGTAGGGTTTTTTTTTAATTAATCTCATTAGCTTCCACAATAGGAGTAATTAGTATTTAAAAAAGAAAATGATTCAGTATAATCTTGCAACATTTTCAGTTTTTCTCCTCTCCTTGATATCTGATTTTGCAACTGCTGTGAGCTCGGTGGCTTGCAGCTGCACTATCTTCATAAGAAAACAATGCTTTGCGCTTTGGGAGGGGTAACAGGGCTGTCAGCATGAGAGAATGGGAAGTGGCTATTGAAGTTAAAGCATGAATACTTTCTTAATCCAAGAACTATGACACAGCAGTTGCCCTAGGCTCCATGGCACAGTATTGCACAGCTCTCATATAGAAAGAACTGGTATTATATCAGGTGACATTTCAGAACATTTGAGGTGAAAAGAGCAAATGTATAGAGTAGCTAATTTACACCAGAAATATGCAAGAAAAATAACCAATAGTTTGTTGTTAATGGTGGAATTTAACAGGACAATGTTTCTGGATATTGGAATATCTGGCCAGAGGTGATTAACCCTAGAATGACCTTTCAACTCTCATATCATGTTTTTAAAAATTACATACAGTATGTCAAACTAAGCTGTTCTCTAATGCTTCTGTCACTGACATGTGGTGTTACAGGAACTGCGTGCAACCTTGTATATCAGCATAATACTATGGCTTGGGTTTGATTTTTGCATTTCTAGTATTTGTTTTTCACAATGTTTTGAGTTTTTGTTTCATTAAACCCCAAAAGCATCATTTAGCCTTTTGTTTTAGTGATATTAGACGGTTGGTGTGAACATTTTGAATGAACATGCTTTTCATCAGCAGAACATTTAGTCTGTTTATTTGATGCCTTATTAATGTGTGTGTTCTTAAGACTGATATTAATAATGTACTGTATAAGATGGAACTGCTTGTTGGTTTAATTCATGTGGTTTATGGATTAACTAGTTAATTAATTAATTAGTTACAGATGCTTTCAATGCCAAATATATGACATTCGAGATATAAAATGAGGGCTTTATGTAGGTATGTCTATTATGCCACTCAACCCTGTCCTGATATGAAGCCAATATAGATGCTGCTTTCTTTGCAATATATTGTATGCTGTCGGTTCAGTTGAATATTAATTAGATATTTCTGTAGACTGCGTGGCTCTCTTATGTAATATTTATGATGCTAAGAACAGAATGCTATGACAAAGACATGCAAATCAGCTGCTGTGTTCTAAAAATACCCACTTTTAAAGTAGGGCATTTTAGAAAGGTACTGAATGTCATTTCTAACCAGATCCTATTGAATTTCAATGGCTTACTGAACCTATCTAGGGTATTAATTCTGTTCCTGATAGTGAAAATATATTTTACATTTCTGTTTGATTCATTTTTTTTGTGTGTTGTTATCATATGTAGGCTGGTTATGGGGATTGTGATTATCATATACATACTGTATAGTTAATATATACAATATATTGTAGTGCAATTTAAAAAAAAAGAATATAATAGAAATATGTAAACAGCTTGTAGCATATATTTAATTATTCTATATTTAACCATGTCCATCTGTCACCTTCCCTTTCCTGATAAGACACAGCAAGGCACCTCTACATCTTTATATAATAAATGGTTGTTCGGGTCAAGTGAATTTTATCTGGTTTTTAATGAACAATCACAAGAATTCTAACAGTATCTGCTTTTCTGACAGATGGCCTTTCTTCCTTCTTTTTTCTATATTGCCCATCATTTCTTGCTTCTTCATTTTGCTTTGCTCCAGTCATCCTTTCTTCCCCATTCCCCTTTTCTGTGTTACAAGCTCTGTTTTTAGCAGGTTTTATTCACAGCATTTATTTTTTATTTTAAAAAAATATTCTTCTTTTGGCTTCTTCTTTCTCTCCATTTTACCTCAAGAGATCTTTGATCAGAAACATCAGAAACAGACTTGAATTTTTACAGAAGAAATTAAATCTGCTTTTAACCATGCACATGGTTTTAATTAAAGATTTAAGAACTCTTTTACATGAGTAGAATATCATTAAAATGTCATAGCTGGCATATACAAACTCTTTTAGGAAAAAATAGTACACATTCAAATTCAATTTGTCCTACTCAATCAGCTCTTGGCATTTAACCACTGGCACGTGACATGCTAAATTGAAGGAATATACAATGGCACAGCGGGTAAATGTACAGGTCTTTCTCTTAGAATGTCTAGGTTCAAAATCACAAAGCTTGTTTTGTGGTCTTAATTTAGCTCACCAAACTACACATAATATAGTACCACAACCACTGAATACCCTTCAAGAAAAGGGGGCGGAGATTGGATCACTATACTGTAGATAAACTGCTCTCTCACCAGAAAACCAGCCTCAGGGGAACATTAGAAGGTCACATTGCTACTGCTTGTGCTATACCTTACCTTTGTATTGCAAATGCAAACCATACTGTTATATCTACAGTAGAGTTAAAGAGAGCTTGAAGCCACATGATGTGCCCTATGTAATGCCAGTGATTATGCTCAGTTTGTGCTTGGAAGAAATAAGCAACTTTTGGGGAAACCTTGCATCCTGCATGCTGTGCGGCAGCCTTTAAAAGGAGGGTGCAGAGCATTTTCATTTGCAGTACTTGGGTAAATATCCAGTCTACATGGAGGCAGTAAAACAGACTTCAGCACCATGGACAGCAGCTGTTAATAAGGTACCTTAAATAACACAGTATCGTCAAAGAAAACGTCCATATCTTCAAAACTGCAGTCAAGTTATGTAGGTTTAGTGCAGCAAACATTATTGTGCCCTGTCCTCTCGTACCACAAATCAGTACAGGCTTAGGGCCGGACTAAATCAAATCTTTCCTGCGAAAGTCTTGCGATGTGATTTATAGCTGGAATTGAGTAGATTTGGTGAGGTGATAGCAAACCACTCCCCATTCTCAACTCACTTGTAGTCAACAAGCGATAGCTGCTTTTTGAAGGGCGAAAAGGGCTTGTTTTGTTTCCGCGAGATTTCGCTTGGAATTTTTCTTGTGTTTTATTACCGTGAATGCTTTCGCGTCCTTGTTCGCTAAGCGCTAACTTTGTTTTGGTCCGGCCCTTAATGTTTTGATCAGCCAGGATGTGCAGATCTCTTTGGTGAATATTACATTTATTTTACCAGCACATAGTGTAATAACAGATGGCAAAAGCAGATGACGCAGCAGTGAATGGGCATGCAGTAGACAGATTGAGCCATTGGCTGTCAATGGCATCATGCCAAGGCAACACAAGGGTGGCGCATGTTCCCCACAGATTCCTTTAAGCAGAAAGTACAAGGTTTAAAAAGCATGTGCAGGCTAGAGCCAATGTGGTCAACTGGTTAATCTGTAAGCAATTATTTTCTTCTTGTATAGTTCCAGCCTTCATCTGCTACACATTTAATTTAATTTGCATATATATATATAGAATTGCAAAGTATAAGTAAAACTTGCATCAGTGAATAGAAGATCTGGCTGTTTTTTTTTATTCTAGATGAATACAATCTATTTCTTGTTGCTTCTTTAACAGTCTTAGTATTCACTGGCCCACGTTCCACAAATGTATCCAAATTCTCTTGATGAGTGATGATGATTTTCTTGCATACCTGTCTAACTGTCAAGGGATTATCTGAGCTGATAAACTGGAGTAGGTGTGTGGTGGGTGTTCAGCTCAGTTGCTGCCATTTTGTGAACAGATATTGGCTGTATCGTTGCGTGTGAGTGCTCTTTTATGATTAAGGTGCCTAGCAAGAGTTCTGAGGCAAGCTACTTCCAGTCCATGACTTAATTATGTGTTTTATTTTCAGCATGTTTGTTTAAATAATTAAGGAACTTGTTGGAACACAGTCCTGCGAAGGACGGAACGGAAGAGCCAGGGTTTCCAATTTGTCTGCCAGGCTTAGCAAAGGAATGCAGTCCATATAATGATGCTTTTCAGGCTTAGAACACGTCTTTTTCAAACAATACTCCGAAATGTTTTAGGAAGTCACATCATTTTAATGTTCAGTTTATTGCAGGATATACCTATTCTTTACTATGTCGGTATATCGTAGGGTATACCAACTTGGAAGTGGGGCAGCGATTTCCACTGTTGTATAATACATGTTTATATCAAAAACAAATGCTTGTTTGTTGTTTTCATCAATTGACAAAAAACAAATGAATATAATGTTTATTTCCGTGTAATTTCCTTCAAGACACCAGCAACAACACTTTGATTAATAATTGCCATACAGTACTGACTTTACACCTTTCCATACAGTCATGTATTTCTTGAATCTTTGTGAAGAATTGACCTGTATGCAAAGGCACACATTTAATTTTTAGGAATTCCACTGCAGGCTAAATGTAAGCAGTGCTAGCTGCCTGAATGCTAACAACAACATTGCAGCTCATGCTGAACAGGAGACAAATGGGTGGACTCAAAACTTACATTGTGATGTGTCAAGCCAAATTGCTACAAAATTACCAAACACAAGTGGAATTTACAAGTAGAAGTCAAACAAAAGGTTTATAAATATGAAACCACCATTTGGGGTTTTAAGAACTTAAATAACATTGACATTCATGTATTCAGTGGCATTCACTTGGTAAAGGCCTAGAACAATATAATGCAGAGAAATAGGGGTTGTTTGGGTGATAATGGTTCCTGAGTCAAAGCTTCACAGAGAAAACACAGCTAAATCTGTTTATTGTGCTGTAACAATGTAAACTAATTATTCTCTGTAATGTTAAGTGATTAAACACAAACCTTCAGAAAAGATGGGAAGAATAACTTACTTTCCAGGCCTTGTCATACATTGTGTTAATTTAGTTATAAAAGTGTGGGTCTGTAAACACTCTACTGGCATTTACCTGGTATCAAGGACTGGTTTCACAGCTAGAATGCAGGAGACAAGTATAATTTTGGATGATAACAATGTAGTGAGTATGCTATGTTTTCTACTATTACGTAGAAGACTAGGTTGCTATTAACATGCTTTGTTATAGATCATTAAAACATTATGGGTAACATTTTGTATTAATATATATTTTTTTTATATGGGTAGACAAATGTTTTATGCAGCATGTTATAAACATTTTTCTGCAATCTGAATTTGACTTCATGAGGTGGTTAGAAATATGAATATTACAATCTTCAGGCGAGACAAACTACTTTTAGTGTCCTCTAGCTTACTACTGGATGAAGGAAATCCCTACCTTACTGTGTTCAGTGATACATTGCTACAGGTAAGGGATCTGCAATATTCCATGTCATTGGTTACAAAACAAAAGGCGATATCTGAAGAGTTGTAATGTTTCTGTGGGGAGCAGCTGAAGGATCAGCGATGTCACCATTTAAATGGTATTATACAATAGCCGTGAAAATGCTGAGCTTTTTCTTTAGCTGAAACAAAGCAACTGAAGAGGAAAATGTACCCAACTCTTAGGCATTGAGTTGCATCAGCAGTTATGCTAAAGCACAAAAAAAAAATCCCTAGGAATTTAATAATTGGATATACAAAGCCATTCTTTTTGGTTTGGGGTGTTAACTATAAAAGTTTGGGAGTAGATAGGATATTTTTATTCAACTTTAAAGTACAACATAATTGTGCTACCAGCACATCTAAAAGAAAATGCCAAAGTGCCTAACCTTGTTTGTCTATGAACATGTAATCTCACAATCATATACACGCTTAATATGACATTCAATGTCTCAAGTTATTGAAAGCACAATACTAAAAGTAATATTATACAGTCACAAGGAGTTCTAAACATTTTAACTTGTTAGCTTTTCCTATCTTTGTGTGACTTCACTTCTTTGATTATATCATGTCATGATTTACTTTAGATGCAGTGATTGGAAAGAAAGTCAAAAGCATGTGTGTATTCAGAATTGAAATCATTATAAGTATTCAGTATCAAAAAGGTTGTGACAAACACGCTCAACTCAGTTTCAATAAAGTTCTCAATGAATACAGATACTCTTTTTTAAGGAGTGCTGGCTTCTTCAATTTTCATTTGATCATTATGAGTGTTACCAGGATTTATAAAGTATTACAAAGACATTGAACACATACTCTGTGGATTCAACATGTACACAGGATAAGACATGGATTTGTACTTGTGGGCTACAAATATATGGCAAGTAACAATGAAGTGTAATCATTTAGCAGGGGTATTACTGTGAGCCTCTACTTTATTTTCACTGTTTTTAGGCTGCTGTAATTACAGAATGTGGCAGGGCTGGAGCACTGCACATGCGTATATAATGTGTTTGATGTTTTGTTTATTTTTCTTTTGTGGTTTTTGTTGTAATAAGTCAGATGCTCAGCAGAGACTTGCTTATCTGCTGAGTGTGTTGACAGGGAAAGGCAGCAAGGGATTCGACGGCTACAGATCCCTGACCGGCTGGTGGGCGGGTCTCGGCAGAATTATCCACTGCACATTGCACATTACATCATCACAAGGATAACTGCAACCAATCAAAACCACTTGTAACCAACTTACTTCCACCCATTCTGAATAGAAACAACCATTGCAATGGATCCTGGCCCCATAGCCAACTTGAGAACTGTATATTCAGATCATGAGATTTTAATTCTGTGCCAGAACCAAAACTAATAGCACAGGAGTACAGAGGCTAGCAGCACTAATGGCACTTTGAGCCCAGCAGTTCATTCTTTAACAATATTAAAACTGCGAAAGCCTGCTCTGAAATGAATTACTATTAAGTATTGATACACAGCAACATCCCTCTGTGTTATGCAACCCAGAATTAATCAGCATCTTGCTATAAATGTCATTCATGTAGATTATGGAATTCGCAATTTATTACCATTGTGATAAAGTATAATGTATACTGATTAATGAACTTTGCCACACATTAACTTGGTTCACTAAGTTATTTACTTGCAGCTGCTACTGACTTTCATGCTTTTATTTTCCAGTTCCTCAGTTAGCAGCATCCATTTGCATTTCACTGAAACGCCATATGGTGCCACATTATAGCTTTATAGCACAGTCTGCTCAGTCTGTTCAATGGATAGATACATCCCATGTGGAAATATTTCATTGTAGGGATTTTGTAGATACGTAAATAATTGAATATACATTTTGTAATGGCAGGCTCATATTGAACATCTAACATATACTGGTATTTATTATCCCATATCAGAAATCCACCAGAGTCATTAACTAAATATGAACTGGAAACCAGTGATCAACCATTAAGTAGTTTGCAAAACTGCGTAAAGTCATAGGAGGGTACGGTTGATTTTTTTATATTTTTATTTATTTTTCTTCTGAATGTAGACGTTCCCAAGTGGTTTATAGCTGAAAAGTGCAGTAAAAAATGTACTCAACTTATAATGGCTGTATTTAAATACCATGCCACTTACTGAATTGCCATAGTATTTACTGGCATTGTGGTCTGGATTACTACGTTTTAAGAAGACTAGTTTTACAGACAGTCATTGACTTATTGCTGAAATATGATTTCTTAAAATGAAATAAAGCTACTTTCCCCCTCAAATCAAGTAGCCACTTATAAAATACAATTTATGAAGTTTCACTTGAAAGCTTGCGCTTTATGGAACACAGCTCTCCATTTAATGAATGTAAATGGTTTACAGAATTATCTAAAGTAGAGCTAATCACTTTTAGATCTGTGATTTTATAATGAAGAATGTGATATGCATTCTTAACCAGCATTGTCTGGGGCTTAATTGCACTCAGAGTTCCAAAATTGAGACGGTCTGATTTTAACATAAATGGATGAATTTTAACGAAAACTGATCAAGGTTGCCCTGATTATAAGACAACCACTGTGTATACTGTATCATGCTATCTAATATAAGAGGTACATGCCATGCAGCATGTCTGTACCATTGTATGTGTACTGTGTATTAGCAGTAAGCAATATAACATGGTCAAGATGAATAAGGTGTTAAAAGCACCACTGATTGAGCTAAAAATCATTCTCATCCAATTCATTAGTAGCATGTTTTATCACTGACAGTCACAATCATCATGTTACATTTCTATATGTTAACTGTTGAATTCTAAGTGCAAGATTCCCATCTTGTGAAGCAGACAAAAAATACACCCGACCCTGTGTGCCCCCACACTACATTTGAAATCATTATATTTCCCAAGTCAGCCTTCCCTAATGTTTGTGTGGGTTTGTGAAGCTGGGGACTTGGGGAACTGTCATATGTTGCATAAATGCTTCTCCAATAGATTATACTGAGCAGGACCATTTTAAAAGGAGAGGGGTCTCATTTGAGGTTATACTTTTAAAAAATATAAATGCTACTTTTTGGTTTGATTAAAAAACTAGGGTTGTATTTTTGTAACCTTCTTGCTAAATGACAAAAAGAAAGGTAAAATATGTTTTTGTTGTTATTTTATTAGATTATATAATTATATTAACACAATAATTAGATTAAATGTGTTAATAATAAGGCTGAATAATATTTCTGTTAGTAACATATATATGTCTTATATTGGAATCTGCATAGATATTAGTAATTGCAGACTGAAAGCAGAGGCAGAGACTGCTGTCTTGTGTGGTGTAGACAGATCTATAATGCACCTTTCCATTACTGTAAAAAAAGTGGTTATTTTCAAAAGCAGGCGGCATATGCATAAGATTTAAAAACACTGTAGAAATAAAACAACAATTTCGCTGTTTTTTAATTAAAGTTTATTTTTTCCACTGGATTGAATGTCTTTTGTGTGTAAAAGTAGGTTCTTAGTCCTCGAAGTCAGAGAACGCATCAGATATTCTCTTGGAAGTTTTCTCATATGAAACGTACTGAACTCCCACAGCAGTAAGCTGCAATGCAAATGAGAGTTCTTGTCAGCTTTAACAAGCCTGTCACTATCAGGACAGCCATCATATGTACTTATCGAAGAATCTTTTTTTGTTTTACTACTGTCAGTCAATCTCACATTTCAGATGTTGACAATGTATTTCTTTTCTCATAGATTTGGATTAACTTATGTATTTATTATTATTATTATTATTATTATTATTATTATTATTATTATTATTATTATTATTATTATTATTACACTACATTTCATTTCATGGTCGAGAAGATTGGCAAGAACTGCCAAGAAAGGGTTATTGCATTTTCAAAAGCTGTGAAAGTCATTCTGTGCACCACAAAAGCCATTTTATCGATCCCACAAAAAATGTCTTATTGGGGTTTGGAGCACATTGATATTCCTTATTATAAGATGTCTTCCATTTGTTTTGTAGTGTGGCAAACAACAGTAGTCTGTATTTGACCACTGCACAGAGTCTACCACCTGCTGTGATGCTAAGCTGTAGCCAGCTGAGATGCAACGTGAACGGACTGTTTGATGATAACACCCCCTCTAGCACAAATGAGAGTTTTTCTTTCATAACCTGTATCAAAAAGCTTTAAGGACCTGTACAATGACCATTTGAGCTTTTTGTTGAGGTTTTTATTTCCAACACATCCAGAGAAGTCTTTGAAGTGCCTGGCAAGCTGAACCTGATCACAGGTGACTGGTTGTTCAACATTTATTTTGAGGTGTATAGTTCACATGGAAGTACATGCATTGTCATTCGCAGCATGCTCAGTAATCCACACAAGGAAGGGTGATAGAGCAGAGAAAGAGAATGCAACATGTTTCAATTGTTTGTTACTCATTCACATTTTATTTTCCTCTGCCATTCTCTGACATTGAAATAACCTGACTTGGTTGTGAGATTGTGCAAATGGATTTCAATCAGCTGTGCAGACATACCAGTTGATGTGATGGTAGGCATTCTCAATTGAAAATGCCAGATCAATCTCTAATTGCTGGGTTGCAAGGTTCATTCCACATGTAAAATCTAGAAAGGAAAATAAGCTGTTAAGAAAGATAAGTAACCATATGCTTAGCCAAATTATCACATAAGGGTTGTTTACAGCCATCTGTTAGAAAAGGTATTCAATGCTAAATCTTTGAACACTTGAAATTATTATATATATATATATATATATATATATATATATATATATATATATATATATATATATATATATATATATATATAAATGGTTTGGGTTGGTATGGGGATGGTTAAGGCTGGTTCATACTTAAGTCTTGTGAGTACAGGGAGGCTGTCATGTGATGTGCCCAGCTACATTTGAGAAAAATTCCAATATGGTGATCGGTCTCCCTTAAGCTGAGGGAACACAAAGCCACCTTTTCAGGAACAGTGGCTATAAACCTGGTTCCAGGAGACTGGGAGATTTAGTTTAAACTTACAACTTTGTTGTAACAAACCCCAAGTCTGCCCTGGTGTGCCATGCAGTGGCCTGAAAGCTAGTCTCCTGAAACCAAGTTTCAAGCCACAAAGGGGACTTCATGTTCCCTCAGCTTTAGGTCACCCTAAAATCATCTTGAAAAATAATTCCCTGATTAAAGTAGACTTACTTTCTCTTCTTCACAGAGTACATAATGCAATAAATACATATATTTTATTTCATTGTTTCCCATATTGTAGAAAACACAAAGACAAGGGCCTGTTTGAACGCAGAAACCAAAGTTGTTACCATTGACCTAGGAATCCACTATTCATGCAAACATGTATTTTGCTTATTCGGACCACAGGAAACACCACTTACAGACATATCTTCTTTGATTAGGAAAGATGATCTGAATTTTTAAAGAAGAATTTCCATTTTGTGTCAGCCTTAAGTAGTATACCTTATTATCTAAAAGGGAAATAGATCTTTAAAAGACATTCTTCAAGTTAAATGTGATTTCAGACCGCATATAATACTTCTTGGAACTGGATGACATCCGTTTAACTCTCTGCAAAGCCTCCTATTAAGTGTTCAAATGGTTTTGAAAGGACACATGATCATTCTTCAGTGACTGTTGCCTCTTTTAGGTGCAGAAAATGATAGAGAGTAAAAATTTGCAGCAATGTTGGCTCTCCAGGAATCACAGCTCTCTAACTGACTGAGATGCATTTTGTATACACATATTGGAGGTGTTTCTATTGTTTTTATTATTCATTTATCTCATTTCTGTTTTGAGCCCCGTCCTCCCACACTGTATTTCCCAAAGGAACTAGGTCTTGCAATACTGGACAGAAACAAACGGTGAAGAATATATTTGCTTGTGTTAAAGATATTCAAAGAAAATGGTGGCAGTTGGTCTTAATCCCAGAAGGTGCAATTGCCATACATTAGATTATCAGCAGTCTGTCTTTTAGTTAATGTCAGCATGACTTTTGTCTATGGTTGTTTGGTATGATAGGGAAGATTACTAGAATGGGTATTTGGTTCTAAAATGAGGACTGTGACCCTTAGCCAAATTAACTAATGAAAAGATGCCTGCCAGAAAAGTCAAGATGGAAAACCGAGGTAATACATGAAAGAAATCCCTGCTGGTCAGACTGTCACTGAGCTAGCTTGACACAGATCAGCTATGAGCATTAAGTGGTGGTGGACATCATGGACTCTGAGCCAAATCGCAGCCCACCCTGTTTCATTTTTTAAAACAACAGTCATTAACTTTATTTGAACACCATTGATGCTTTTCATATCCATGATGTGTCCACCATTAGCTTGGCAATTTACTATGAAAGAAGAGTACAAGCATTCCAATCCTGATAAAACTGGCAACCACCAGAGAGTTTAGCAAAAGGGAAATCCAGAGCAAAATTTCAATATGAAAAGCCTTGTTAAAATCCACATACAGGATTTATAAAAAGCCGTTTGAGTCACTTATAGTAGATGTGCAAACATACAGGGGAAAGAGGATCACTCTTACAAAATAGTAACATTGAAGGAGATCTAGCTTGTTTTACACCTAATAAGTAATCTAATATACTGTAGTACTTTATGCAAAGCCTGACCGACTAATACATTTCACAGGTTTCTCAGGTTACTACACTATATAATATGACGCAACACATATTGTTTTGGCTTCTGTCATACAACAGCTTACATAACTGTACTATCATTTTTCTGTTTGAATTCAAAATATAATATAAAGCATACGTGGCACAGATACATCCAGCAATAGCCCTTACAACTGAGCACTTGAGGGCTACAGGACCCACATCAGTGGCATAGTATCATATTTTTTCTAATGGGTTTAAATAAAAAAAGCATTTGGAATAAATTCTGAACTAGTAAAATAATTGATATGTGCACTCAGCTACAGTTTGAAATGACAGCGGAAATATATATTCCCAACAAGCTCATTTCAATCCCACAGTGTTAACCATACATGCCTATGTAGAGTCTATCTGTCATGGTTTGCATGGAAAAAGCTGATACAATAACAGACTAAAAGGAGACTCAACTGGTTTCATCATTCTTTCATCATGTATTTGAAGGGTATCGGTCATATTAAAAATATGCCATGAGTTTAAATGACTTTATTTCGACTAATTAATTATAGTATGTTTTTGTTTCTCCTGAGAAGCAACAGCTATTTTATTCTATCAAAATGTCAAAGAGAAATCCACCATCGGCAAAGTGTATACAGTTGACATGGTTAGACTTTAAGAGATCGTAACCAGCGTTTTATGATTCAACCATCTTTATTATAGTAACCTATACTATCTTAGCCAATTAGACTTAAAGTAACGTATTCCTGACTGGCTGATACCTGCTTTGCTATAGCTCAGATTCAAGCTACCAGAACAAGACATTTAATAAAATGAATTATACACAAGGGAGGGAATGCTGTCTGCAGTGATCTACTATCACCAAGGTCATTTACTTTGTGTCGGGTATCATTGCTTAATTAGTGACAGCAACTAAAGACTTCAGTACATTTACAATTTTGAAGAGGTTTCTGTGGTAGTGGTGTTCAGGACAGTGAACTATATGATCCTAATAAATACCTACTGCATTGATTAAAAACGTTATCATCCATGTTGCTTAAAGAGCTATTAAACTCAGCACTGTGATGCATGTTAAAGTGCATCTTGTTTGCATGACAGCTTGTATTTTGGATACTTTTAAATGTATTAAGATAACAATAGTTTCCACAGCCCTTTAAATTCTGGGTATTTGAAACATCTTGACAGCCCTCTGCATACAGATTGCATGGCAGGGACCCCATCTGGTTAAAGTGTCACAGAGCACCCTGCAGTGTTTACAAGAAAGGTGTTCCTTTATCTTTGCCTAATCCCATGTTGTCTGCATCACAGTGATTTCATTGTTTTAGAACATCATTCTGTTTTTATATTTGTATTCACACTTCACATGTCCTAGGTCAGCAGAGCACCACATTTCTCAACATTTACCTTAACAAATTCTGTTATTATTATCACAGCGTATCAGTTTCCATCCAGCAGAAATGCCTCATTGACTGATTAGCAATGCCGCATCATGCCAGTGTTGTATTGGAATTATAAAGCATTTTTGAAACTACCTGCTTTTGCACCACCTATTTAAAATGTCCTTATTAATATTTGCAGCGCATCTGTTTGGTAGGGGTCCATTTTCTTCCATGCAATCACTTAGTTTGGAGTCCTTGAAAGGATTCCTGTATATATAACGGGATTCCTGTTCTTTATACACTCAGCCTGATTGCTGAGTTGTCCAAAATACACGAGAAGAGATAGCTGGAGAAGGTAGCATCCCAAGTGATTGGTTACACAGCAAGTACTTTCAAGGACTCTGTGACCTTAAGTGATTTGAAGGATTTTTTAATTCACTGCTATCAAAACTAGATTTGCCTTAAGTATGAGCAACAGAAATGATGCCATGCAGTACTACTACTCTTTGCTGAACCGTTCTCTTTTTATTTCAGGACTATACACTGACAATGTATTTCCAACAAGCGTGGAGAGATAAACGGCTGTCATATTCTGAGATTCCTCTCAATCTAACTTTGGATAACCGAGTCGCTGATCAACTCTGGGTCCCTGATACCTACTTCCTGAATGACAAGAAGTCATTTGTACACGGGGTCACAGTTAAAAATCGAATGATACGCCTGCATCCTGACGGGACAGTCCTCTATGGGTTAAGGTAAATGTTTCTTTTTTTTTGTTTTCAGTGCCAGTTCATAGTAGATTAATATTAGGGTAGGGTTTCATATAAGTAGAGTAAGAGTGGAATTGATTTGTTTTATTTCAGGTGAAATTCAATCGGAAATCATACATTAATTAATATGTAATTACACTTGATTTACCAACAATGTATCTGTTAGGATTCATTTTTAACTATGGCGATGCGCACTTTACAGCAGCTGTTAAAAAGTACCAAAAACAAACAAAAAAAAAAAGATAAGTGTGTGCAACTTTGTATTAATCACACTGCATAAAATGACAAACACCTAAAGAAAAGATCTTCATCGCAGATGTTTGTTTTGTTTTTTTGGTATGTTAAATGTTGCTGTTAGGATAGTGGGCCCATAATCAAAATAGGGAACATGCTATTGTGATTTCAGCACAATGTTAAAACATGCAGAGTATCCAGGTTCTTACAGGTAGCAACTTTTAATAAAAACAAAATCATGTTTAAATGCATCTTTGAAAACGGTGTTATTTGTGAAACTATCCCGATTGTTAATGCTTTCTAAACTCCATTATCCTTCCTCTCTGCTGAAAGCATATATATATATATATTGCTTGATGCTCTGCCAGTAGTTTGTTTTACATTCTGCATAATCTATACACTTAACTGTCTAGTGTGAGCAGGCACACTATAATTGAATCCTGCTATTACAGGCAAATTGCCCTGAGATGGGGGGTTTGTAGTTTCAAAGTAACTTAACAGAGTCTGATAAAAATGCCAAGTATTTTTTTGTGCATTTTTAAGAAAGCTTCTGTGAGTTTAATATTAGTTTATGTGTAATGATGTAATAAACAAATACATAAATATAAATAACAGTTTAGTAGTTCAATAACCTTGGAAGAGCCAAATAAGTATTATATTTTTAAATTAAATTATACAGTATCTACCCAGATAGAAAAACATTGTATTGTTTAAATAAATTAGGATGACTTTCAGTGAAATGTTTACTTCTGATTATTAGTCAAGTTCCTTACTAAGCCAGTCTCTAATCCGTTTATCCATCAAGTAGCAATCAAAACAGCAACTCAGTAGCTTTCTCTGATTTATCAAAAACCTGTGTCATCAAAACCCTGGATTATCCAAATAAATGTCCTGTTTCCAAGCTATACAGTGCAGTTTACAATAGCAAAGGAACAAAACTTCAGTTATACTGAGATTGAAATGTGTGTCAAGGAGTGGAACATGAACACCCAACACTAAGGACCTTCTAGAATTCTGCCCTGGTGAAATTCCATCGATCCTGGTCTGATGAATTCAGTTCCCCCGGCATATTTTTAACTAGATAAGTATGTGTGATCTGAGCTCTGAACAAATAACACCTAACCTGTCTGTGTACTAGAGTGTTTAATACTTTAATACTCAGTAGCTACATAGATGTATGTGAACTGCTGAGCAGCACAGGATGAACTAAAGTAGATGTTCCACACAGTACAGGCAAGCAAAACATAGATGTTTGTCCATTTTGACTTGTGATCTGGGTTTAGGGTCCTGCCTGTTGAGTCACCTTTGTATATATGAAGCCAGGTAATGTGTATTTTATAAATATATAAAGTACTATCCATGTCACTGTCAAGATTACATAATAATTCTTCTTTGCTGGGATTCATTTTCAGCCAGTGGACCCCTACTGTTTTGATGGGTAAATTGTTTATAGTTGTAAGCATGCATGGATTAATCTTCATGACAGAATAAGAAATACCCATATCGTGCCTAAAATCTGATTTTGTAGTAGTGGATTGCACATCTCTAAAATGTGTAAGCCTGCTCATTTGCAGGGCTCCTTCCACTGTATTTTGCCATCTTCAGTGAATTTTATGAGGGTCATCCCTGGAGGGAAACAGGAGTAGGTTTGATATACATATAAACGTTGGCAGTGTTTAGATCTGCCACTGCTTGGATAATTAAAATAGACCCCATGACTTTGCTGCAAGGCCCAAGTTGCACAGGCCTAGGCGGTTTCTCTTAATAACTTGAATAGCTTTTACTTTCCCAGTGACACAACCGCACTTTCCTGGTGAAAACGGTTAAGATGGAAATAAAAAAGGGAACAATGAGATGACTAATGCATGCCTAGCACACAAGCTTATGTGCGTTTAACTGATCTCTTACTATTTCCAATTTACACCGCCTCTGGACTTTGTTAACTGCATTCTTGTAGGAACTTCATTACTTATTAAATTCTAGGTTAAAATTGCCTGCTTCGTAAATCAGTTTCTGTGCCTGTTTCCATTTAGAACAAAAGGAGCTGATGCCACAATGTGTTTGTTTAACGAATCACACTTAAGATGTTGAATCATGTAATTGCCTGGCAAGGTCGTGATTGAGTTCTGTGCATACGCTATTATGTAGCTTTTGGTGCTGTGGACACATTAAGTTCAAGCACTTGGGGGCATTATCTTCTGCAGCACTGTCAAGGTTAGGATAATTGTTTTCTTTCCCTTATCAGTCCTCTAGTCAGTTCTCTGTTATTACTTTCCTACTGCTCGCTTTGAAGATAGTTTGTGTAAACATGCAAGTCATTTAAATGTGCGCATGTTCATTGTAGAAGCTAAATAAATTACTGGTGAATGCCTTAGTGAGGACTCCAGATTTAATTTTTAAAATAAAAGTTGTCTTGCTGATATTCAAAAATTCTATTACTCTTGTTTCAGCTCAAATTCAGCTACCTAGTATTAGATAGAAGACCACTAATATAAAAATATGAAAACTATGCTATCAATCTGGGTTCAAGAAACATATACATTGTAAGCCAGGATATGGTAATAACTGGGTAATAACCAACATTTCCTGCAATGAAATAGTAAATACTGGTGAAACGTGTGGAATTACATGAAGCAAGAATTACACATATGTTACCATGAAAGAGCAAAAACCATTAGCAGTTCCCCAGTTATTACAATGTAATTACACAGCTCTTAAATTCCCTGTAATATAAGGTGACACCAGTGTGTTTAAAATGAAAAACTCTCCAAGCTCTTTTAATCCAGATTGTTATGAGCACAATCCGAAACCCCTAAATCAAACATTTCAGTTGCATTGCGGCTGGGTAACTTTGAAATATTTTCAAGGAATTTTAAAAACGTTTCTGTAAGGGCAGTAATATAAGGGTGAACTTCATTCCATGTACAGTACGTTTCTACGGAATTGCGTTCTCTTCTGCCAGTAGTATCTACTGGAGGGGATGCAGCAGTAGGAAACGCCAGCCTGTGTGGCAGACCCTTTCACAGGACGTTTGTAGATCCTAATTCTATACAGGCACTGCTGTCAGACACAGCAAGACCTTATGCCTTTATTTGGAGAGTTGATGGCACTGGCATTGGCACACCGCATTATTTTATGTTCATGCATCATTTTGGTCAGAAAATGTAACGTTTGCAAGTGTTAAGATACAGCTTAATGGATGACTGCATCACTAATGTTCATAATCAATATTCTTTTCACATACTGTGGTCGCTGAGCAAGCTTCAAGATTTAAGGTGACGTAGAAAAGTACAGGATTACAACAGTGAGGCCATCTGTTGGATTGGGTTTGAGCAGTCCGACTGGGTTGTGATGATAAACAACAGTTTTCAACTGGGCAAATATGTTTTTAAAGACCTGCAGATAAGAATGGTCACAATGCCACATGACATTTACAACTTATCTTTAAAAACACAATGACATTTACAACGTATCTTTGTATTATTATTATTATTATTATTATTATTATTATTATTATTATTATTATTATTAATAATAATAATAATAATAATAATAATAATAATAGCTATACATAGGCTCTTTAGGGCAAGGTCTTGAGCCCTGTAAATAATTTGAGCAGCAAGTTACAAGGTAATGCCGATTCTGGGTCTCACAGTATGTATTGAACAAGGTAACCCTTGTATATTAGGCTCCTTCTGGAGCCTGTTGGCAACAGTGCAATAGTGTTTCATAATTAAATTAAACTTTCAAGAGTGTCAAAGGTGGCACCGCTTGAGGTTTATAATTTTAAAAGCATATGAGATTAATTACATAGTGAGTTCCATGCACATCGCCAACTTTCCATCTTTTCCAGCTGTGTAGTCAACAAATGACGTTGTGGCAGTAGTTATCGCTGTAGGTGGTCGTATATGCCTGCCTGTTTAGAAAACCAACCCATTAGCAACCTGTTATAGAAATGCAACTCATAGTCCTGACTATTTACTCTGTTTTACATGTTTTTAGTCTAGTTATGTTTTTATCCCCAGGGTTAGAAAGTTGTTCTTTTTTTTTACTTGTGAATATTACTTTTAGCTTCAGGTATCATGCAGATTACCAGTTAAGCACAAAATAAATATTCTAGATTTCAATATAAATCTAACCAATCAGAAACACCTAACTAAAATATAAAGCTTTTTACTGTATTTTATCCTTGAGAAAAATGATATTTTGCTTTGAAATGTAAGCTTTTAACATGAGTTGTTCCTTATGTCATTTATTGCACTCGTTTGTTTAAAATGTTTCCATATCCTCTTAAAGTAGAAGGCTTAAAAGCGGGATAAAGTGCTTGATGTAATTTTCTGTATTTATTAATGCACATATTAAATACATATAAAGCATATGCACCTTTTTTGGAATTTAAATAGCATTTTATTGTCTTCTTAGACCATAATAATAACCACTGTTTAATATTCCACAAAATGATTAAATAATGCAAAGAATAGGTTAATTTGGTTCAGTCTATTTACATTTCCATAGACTTGCAATGTCATAAACATCAAAGAGGTTTTAATGTTTCAATGTTAATGTTAAGACTAGGCTGCTGGATTATTTATGCCATTAATTTCACTATAAAATCCTTTTTTTGACATCAAGGTTGAACAGAAAGCAATTCATAATTGGGCAACTAAAAAGGAAGCAAACCAGCGCTGAAACAATAGTTGAACATAGAACAGTTCAAAGATTTATATGTGCTTTTCACACATTAACAGCAACCAGATCCAGTTTTAAAAACAATATGTGATCTTAAATGAATGATTTCGGAGTCAATTTTGACTTGGGATAGTCCAGCTTCCTGGTTAGAAATAAAAGTACTGCGCAACAACAACAACAACAAAAAAGCCCTATTGCATTAAGAAAGCATGTACCTTCTGGTAGACACAAACAGGTCAGCGTGTTGCTGTTTCTGCCAGTTTGCCGATACTACAAAGGAAAAAGCAAGGTCAACAACAGTATACAAAATCCAGTAAGAAAAACACTTGACATAGTTCACTTATTGCAATCCTATTTCAACTCTTCATATCATAAACTATCTGCAGTATCCATTCTGCTTCTCCTCCAGGGTGTTTGTTGTCTCATCCGACCGTGCTCAAGCTCCCGACAGCTGTTACTGGTTCTGACCCCTGCTTGTGAGACACTGGGAAACAAGCTCTAGTGCAAGACGCTCGCTCAGGGAGATGCGTGGTCACCAATTCAGATTTCTTCCAGGTGGAAGCCTCAGCCATTCCTGATGTTTTCCTCCTTTATAAGGTTATTGGTGGCCTAAGGCATCTTCAGATTTCATTCTCAAAGCTATCAATTTCTGCAAGGAAACAGCTAAGGAAAGTACACTGAACCACCTACAGTGCATTCTCATCGTTATAATAGTACTTGGAGGAGGGTGATTAGTTATGGCATGACTTCAATATTCTTCTTAATCAACTGTACCTGCTGTACCGCGTGGGTGCCGCAGTCGAAGACCTCATAGCTCGGGTGTGACAGCTACTCTGGTAATTGATAATAATTATGAGGATTGTTATATCATAGTGAATGGGGTGATTCTAAGACAGCAGACATTTTTAACATTTAGCTGAATTACCGGAAGATCATTTCTATTTATAAAATGTCCTAAGACTTTACATGAACATTACTTAAGCAGAAACAAAGCCTGCTATATTATGGTGACGATGACAATAACATAAAAAACATCTATTCCACTAAGGTTATCTAGTCCACTAAGGTTAGGTGTGGACGCAAGCAGTTTTTTTTTTTTTTGTCATAAGTCCTCAGTTGATCTGCATTCTTGATTGTACAGTTTTTACATTGATTGGGATGTCATTATGCTAAATAGGTTGGTACTTTTCTATCATGATGGGCCAGACTTAAAGGGGAAGTGCTTTTATAATACATCGATAATATGTTGCATCTTGTGGAAATCAGAAATTATGGCTGAACTCAATATTAAATGGATATACCTATTTGAAAAATTCTGTGTCATCTGTGTCAAAAACAAAGTTATCTTTTCCCCTACTGCAGTAAACACAAAGGCCACCACATTTGTTTGTCATGCCTCCAGCATTTGTTAAAGCTTTATTAAGTCTTGGGCCCGGTTCTGGTATTTTAAGCATCAGTAGCTCGCCAGATTGTCATTTAGAATAAAGGTGCAGTGTCCCCTTGGGGTCTGGACTGCGCTTCACATGAACTCACTTTGAAGTGGAATGCGTTCTTATAATCTACATTATTAAATACAACTGTTTGCTGCATGTGGGGAGCTCGAGAGCTTTACCACAAGGAAAATATGTGGAACAGTAGGATTTCTTAAACGAGTCTTATTGAATATCTGTCCTATTTATCCAAATAAACCTCACAAGGTTAGAATGCATTTTAGGTTTTTTTTATTTTATGCAGGCCTTGAGAGCTATACGTGTCTCTAAAAGCACAGTTATAAGTACTTCATGGAGCTTAGATAGTTCCACTTTCATTCCCTTGAAAGTATTTCAATAGAGCATGGTTATAGCTCAAAGTTATTTACAGGTAAATCAGGTTTCATGGTGTCAGTTTTGATCGTCAGAAATGTATTGTTGTTTAAAGACACAGTATTGTTTTGTTTTTTTCCATTGACCTACAGTAAACCACAGAGAACTTCTTTGGAGATTTGTTGCCATAATCAGTGCTTTGGGTTTCCCAAAACCAATGTGATACAGTTTGTGCCTTTTTAACTCAATTAACTTTTAAATTGTGTATGTGTTGAATCCATCAATTTATAGTTGAATCAAGAACCATAACATTTCTGATGTCTGTAAATTTGTACATGTGGCAGATATATATTACAGAAGTGCTTTGGCTTCTACAAAACAGAATATATATATATATATATATATATATATATATATATATATATATATATATATATATATATATATATATATATATATAATTTATTTATAATATGGTATTCTGAAGGGAGGACTGTAGATTGTTGGTTGGCAAGGTGATTTATAGAAGGCATGAACTAGGACATGGATTTGATGTTGTATTTAATCCTCTCCATGCCCACACAATGTAAATTGTGAAAGGCTCAGTAAAGGCTGTTTATTTATCAGACTGTATTGAACCATTTTGAAATGGGTTCTCGTGTTTCATAGATTGTCATATAATCGCTTTTGATTGAAATGGCATCTACTGCTTCCACTCTGTTATACCCAAGAGAAACAGTATTGCTACCACATCAGCCAGGAAGAAGACTCTGAATTCTGTTAGAATCTTGCACAGAATTCATCGCATTTTTATAAAACAGCCAGTTTGAATTAATAATAACAATAAGAGTAATACTCTATTATATATATACAGTATCCAGTGCATACCATGCTAACCCCAAAAATGTCATCACTTATTGAGTGATTCTAAAGTTGAATTGCTTTACATATTGTAACTAAGCCATATTAAAAACAATAGTTACAAATCATATGGGAAATCAATAAGAGAAGAGTTCATAACAGTATTTGTTGGTATGGTTTATCTTACTGAACTAAGAGACAATACATTACGTTAAATGGCTTTACAGATCTCTTACTGAACACTTAACATGATAAACAATCTCTCTGTAGATAGCTTTATATTCTGCCTAATTGTCTCTGTATAGTAACATAACAGCTAAGGAGCTAAAGTGTTTACAATAGTCTGTCTTATTTATGTTGTGTGTCAGCAGATTAAACCAGAGCATTTAAAAAACAATAATTGTGCCATTGCCTTTCAGAATTACTACGACCGCAGCTTGCATGATGGATCTGAGGAGATACCCCTTGGATGAACAGAACTGCACTTTAGAGATAGAGAGCTGTGAGTATTCATGATATAGTCAATGTTTTTCAGATATCCTTTACCCACTCATGCGCCATCAATCCATCACTCGTCTCCACTCCAGAAACCAGCGTTTATTGCATGCATCTTAAGGGACTAACACTGAAGTTACTAGAGGGCTCCATACTGTGTGACCTCCTTTTTCTTTATTAAGTTTGCAGAATCATCCATAAGTCTTACTTCCAGCTTACTGCAGAAGGGTTAATCTTGGAGATAACTTGGAGATAATTGTGTAAAATCTCACAGAAAAGACTTAATTTTACTTAGAAATGCTTTGTGGAATGAATTCAATCCAGGTCTATAGAGAGATCATTGTTGTTTTTAATTTAAAGCACTTATCATCAAGATGATTTCCAATAAAGGTAATGTTATCAGTAATGTAATTTCCATAAACCTTGTGTTATTGAAGAGATGCATGCCAATAATTTGGTTATATTTAAAATTCAAATGACATTATCCATGCTATGTTTTAACACTCCCTTCCCCATCCCTTGGCCAATAACTTTCATGGGTAATGGAGGCATGATCTTGAGCTTATTCATCAATAGTGAGATTTTCAAAAACCTCTTGCCCTAAGCCAGTTTTCCTTTGTAGTTAAGCAAGGTAGTTTCACCCTCACAAATATTCATTATGTTTTTTCCTTTTAAGTTATACTCCTAGTGGCTATGTAAGTTCTTAATTGGTATATGGCTTCAAAGGCCATTTTTTATTTTATTTTTTTACTTAAAAAAAGCCTTCCTGAGTACATAGTCAATATATTTTAGAGTGCCCGATTTTTTTTCTTCATTTTGCTCCCTCACCGCAGCAATTACCCACAAAAATGCAGGAGAACTGAAGGTCAATAGTTGTCCTCTTATCAAAAGTCCAAAAAACTGCTTGGCTGGCCAATATGTTCTGTGTTTGAACGGATATTGTAACAGAACCCAGAATCAATCCAGAAAATGGCAAATTTCATTAAAGTAAGGAAACAAAGGAATACAATTGCATTAGAAGCTATATACAAGTTATGGAAGCAGTTAAATGGGGTGAAGTGGTTCTGTTTTTTATAATGTACATCTTGTGTTGTATCCTAAGTGTACTGTGCATTTTTAACAGTGATATTATATACTGTAGATGTCCCAAAGCGACACAACAAGTAACTAAAAGCAGTTCATAGACTACCATTAAAGAGGTTAAATACAAATTAGTTGCATGTTACCAATGCTCTTAATGCAATCTGCTACTTTATTACTTGGAGGCATGAATATCCAAGCTATTCAACATCAGCTTATCCTTGAAAAAGAGCAATAGCAAGAAGGATTAGTAAGAAGAGTAGCTAATGTAAAAAAAAAACAGAATTTAATAATTCTATACAGTCATAACTGAAAGCCTTGAATAGTAAGATAATAATAACTTGCAGCGCTTTGTGAATAAAGTAGATCTACAACTTTGCAACTTGATCCCAGAGAGATCAGAAATGAGCTTTACAAAGCAGTGTCAATATTCTAACATTGATCCAGAGAGATCAGAAATGAGCTTTATAAAGCTGTGTCAATATTCTAATATTGATTGAGCTGAATAGGCTCTATTGACAAAGATTGTGAGTCATTTAAAGTCGGTTTTGATTGATTAAATAAAGTCGAACATTAGAAATCTGGTCCACTGTGGTTGGTGTTGTTTGATTTTTCTTTCGCCACAACAGTGTACAATGCACACGTGTGCATATAACTTGGTTAATTAACTATGAGAAACTATAAATCTCATTCATTCAGCATTGTTAATGTTCATAGTTAAATAACGCTGTGATATGTGCTTCAATGGGCATTTTGTTGGTGTGCCATTGCATTCCCCTTGGTCCCAAAATACCCCAAAATAAGTGCATTTATGCACCATTTTATTGTGTATTCATTCAGTATCCCTTATGTAAAGCTTTGTTTTTCTTGCTTCCTCTACAACATTAACTGTTATTTTTTTCCAAGGGCAGTTGTGGAGTAACTGCACAGTGAATGTGTTTTAAGGGGTATATATGAACAGCAGCTATTAGAGTAGAAAGACATTTTATTAAGCATGACACAAATGACATTTCCCTAATTTCTTTTTTTGTGATAGTCAAGTGAAAACATATGTTTGTGGCTAGAGGACTCGTTCTTTAGATAGCTGTTACCAATTTCAGTAAATGAAAAGAATTATACTCTGTCCATAAGCAGTTGATCTTCTTCACCGGCAGCTCTTCCAGAGCTTTCGAATCGTTTTTTGTTTTTTTTTAGAAATAGAAAACACAGCTTGGTCCCATGGACAGTGACAAATTATACTTTGACATTAGTTTTATATCCGTTTCTGTTTCATAAACATTTTAACCAAAACAATGACTGCTAAAGTCAAAGCAGCAACTGTTTAATCCACATAGAGGTCTCCCTAACAAAATAAGGGACAGTTGTCAGGTCATTCTGCAATGTCTGTCTGCCTTGTGATGTTGTCATTTAGAAATAATCAGAAACACATGTCTTTTGCCAGCCGCAAAGCAATATAAACTGCCTATCATCAGTAAACACTTTTTAGTGAAAGGCTGAGGTCTTATAAAACTCCATTCGCGACAGGAGAACTAAGGGCCCTTTTCTGAAGCAAATGCAAGGCAAAGACACATTTTAAGAAGTTTAATAAGTTTGATGCCTTCCTGCAACAAACTTGCTATTTATATACAGTACCATTCAAACAGATTTATTCCTCTCAGTAAATGTGCCCTTGTCTTTGCACTTGATTCAAAATAGGGTCCTGAGAGTTAACCACTCATCATTATTTTTTTGTGATTGCTTTATGAATACATAATCAAGTAGCAATGCAAATATGTGTGTTTAGGTACATTTAGTAAGTGAAGTGTAAAGCACATAGTTTTCTTCATTTCCAGCTTAATTATTCAATTAGGAATCCATTAGTAAATTAATCACAAGAAATTTCCTTTCTGAAAATAAATCAAGGGTCACTGCATTGAACACAGATTAAGAGAATTACATATAACATCATGCA
Source organism: Acipenser oxyrinchus oxyrinchus (assembly GCA_030684275.1). NCBI lineage: Eukaryota > Metazoa > Chordata > Actinopteri > Acipenseriformes > Acipenseridae > Acipenser > Acipenser oxyrinchus. The sequence goes on from CM060268.1 coordinate 5,516,342, forward strand.
CACATTGTATTATAAATCATTATTAGAAGCCTTTAAGCAAAGAAAAGCAATACATAAAATGAGAAAGAACCGCTTTAGCATTATGATTTAAGCCCATCGAGGGTAGTCAGTTTTAATGAGCATGAAAGAAGTCTAGTAGGTCTTTAGAACAATTGGACTTTGTGGTTCATCACCAGCGATGTGCTGATTTATAAATATACTTCTAAAGGCCAATCAGTGCTTAGAACCACACAGACTGACAACTCATTATTAGGAAGCCACTGGTGCATAAAAGGTCTCTGCTATGCTCATATGATTTTTTTTTTAGTGCCTGACTGGGTTTCTGAGCATGGATGTCCCCAGAAGTGGTGATTTACTGGGAGAATAAATGGCTCTGAACAGGAAACAAACAAGAGTAAACAGCATTCTGGGATAGCTTTATTTTTAAGAGCCAGAGGCTTTTTCTTTCTTCATTCTAGTCCGAACATGGTTTTCAGAAATTGTCTGTGGAGCTGTAGAGAGTTGAAATCCTGTGTCAATGGGACATTCTTAATTTTAGCATAACTCAGAAATGTGTGTTTACAATTGTTAAGCGTTATGGCATTATAGATGAATAAACTACTTAAGAGCTAGTGCCTGCTGCTGAAGGCTCTCCTGTCTGGTAATGGACCGTGATTGGAGTTATGCATCTTGAGCAGAAAGAAAGGGGGCACCATCACTATTGGAAAAATGTTTAGTCACAGATGTATATATTCCCTCCAAAAAATGTAAGGGCACTAAAAATAAGAGAATCACAATGGATGTGATTCGTGCAGGTATAGCGTATACAATGGTAGTATATGATGATAATAAAGACCGTCACATGAAAGCTAGCTATCTGAAACCAAATGATATGTGATGATTTTAACAATATGTTACTAGGGCAAGATGAGCTCCTTACATACAGCAGTCTGTCATGTGAAATATACCCAGCAGTTGATTCGAGTTTATGGCTGAGGGCTGTTGTTTCTTGTTTGTTTTGTTTTTTCACATTAGATACAGCATGATACAATTTGCTTGGTAACTTTATCCGATTCAATCCTGTAAATGGCAACAGGAGCTTGAGACCTATGCACTTTGACCGTTACTTTCATCTCTAGAATGGCATAGACATAATATTGCCAAGATCTCAAAGACTAAGATGGATAAGACGAGGCACAGTCTGTGGCTGCAAAAAGCAAATTGCTCTAATTCTGTTAAGTAGGGTAAAGAAGAAGGAACATTTATTTCTGTATGAAGCCTTTTGTGTGTGTGTGTGTGTGTTTATTCTAGTGAATTATGTTTCATCCTTTTGCTAGTTAAGATTAAATGTGTGCATGTGTGTTGTTATTAAGCAGGATTACATATTTTACATGATACCCAATATTTACAGTTACATTGCCTGTTTTGTCAATGCGCTCTTAGATATAGCGTTTTGGTCTGTCGCCTATATATTTCCCAAGTAACTTCTTTAGAGTGAAAGTAGGATGAGGGGGCACAAACAGAAGTCAGATAAGTGAATTCAGAATAGAAAGTAGGAATCATTTGCTTTAAAAAGAGAGAAATAAACACAAACTAGAGTACCAGTTGGAAGTACAGTAACATATAAAATACTGGGGGCATTAAAAAAAAGAATTACAGTAACTATGCCCTTTGACATTTCATTCCATCAGATAGCCTCGATGGGTTGAAACACATCTTCTTTTTCTCACTGCTTCTTTCTGTTTTTACTCCTCAAACGGTGTTCAAAGCTTTTTTCTTGTTAAAGGAAACTGACTGTGTGAAACGTAAAAAAGAAACAAACTCAGATAGATGAATTCAATTAGTTAGGAGTAGAAGTGTGTGCTTCTGTGTGAGGAGGGGGAATACAAACAGGAGTGAGACCTTTAAATGATTCTGGGCATGGGCAAATTTAACAGGATTAGATAGGAGATAGCAAAGAGATTGGAGTGCCTAATGAGGCAGCACAATGTGATAATGATTATAACTGTGTAAATATATTAAGAGGGATTCTGGTAACAATTAAAGATAATGGCTAAAAAGTAACATGAACTCAAACGACAACAGACGCTTTTATGTTTTATGTGAATGTTTTAGTTTTACTTATAACTTTAAAGAAAGTCAAAATATGCATAATGAATTCCAATGTAATTCAGTAAATACATGTATTGTATTTTTCTTTTTTCCTTTTTTACAATATGCAAACATAAAAATAAAAGAAACACTATATATAAACTGTTGCATCCTAGTTAGACCATTGTAGCAAGACCACTGGAGTGCGTTTTGAACTATGACAATCATTCGGTAGTAGGAAACACCAGAAACTATTCATCTATAGCATTGTCTTCAAAATGTCTGCATATTTCAAACATAAGTACAATATACAATCAAAGAATCAAACCTGGGAAAAGAGGGACCTGTGATAAGACTGTTAGTGCCAATGCTACCCTGTAGTAGTCGCTAGAATAACTTTGACTAGAACCAATATTTGACTTGACTGTTCTTCAGCAATAAGACTACTGATCTACAGGTATATTGCCATTCAGTTTCTGTTCCTACCAAATGTACAGAACTTCTGTGGGGTTCAGATCTAGCAGGCCCAATCCATCTTCTTGACCCTTTTCCTAACCGGAATATGGGTAACACGACTGTGCTGCAGATTGCGATCTTGCAGGGAGAACAGATCCCTACCCATTAGATTCTTGGTATTTTACAACTAATTTCACTCTAAAATGTAATTTTACTGTTTAATGGAACAAACCATAGCTCCATCATTATATAGAAATACACAGGGTACCGTAGATTTATTATTCTTTCTACACCACTAGATACTAAAGAGTAGATGACTAAACCAGAGGGGTTTTTTTGTTAAAACAAAAGGAATGAGGGCTAGGAAAATGCCCACCTGTCCACCTCAACACAAAAACATGGCTTAAATAAAATCACAATGTAGCTTGATTGATTTGTTTCATATAAATTGGACTCTGTTGGCTCAAAACAATAGAGCAACTCATTCCTCCATAGTGGTCTGTATGTATTAGCCCCCCCCCCCCCATGCTTTTATTGTATTTAACACATGTGCAATCTTACTTTACTGAAACTGCGGGACAGGTGACTAACACACAGTTAAATATTTCCTCTCTGAAGGAAAAGCAAGAGATCTCTTAGTTCACTCTTCTTTAGCTGTACATTGGCAAATTGAAGAATGGATACCAAACCAAGCTAAGGAAAGAAACATGGATTTCAAACCTTAGTCACTACTCTGTAGTTGAAAGCCTGCAAATTGATGGTGATATTCAAAGGCACCTCAAAATCTTTTATACGTGTACTCGGAAATGATATCCGTCTGGGTTTTGAATGAATCTGACCTGTTTAAACATCATCAGCTGGAATTTCGGAAACAGAATGGCATTTTGCTGTGAAAAGAAAGAACTATTGATTAAGGGATTGATATCAGAATTAAGCATGTATATTTAGATTTAAGATGACAAAGATATATTGAGCTTTTAATAAACAGAGCCTTATAATTATTGAACAGGAATTCAGTGGGATATCAAATGTTAATGGACACATGATGTATCTAATTAAATGACAATGTAACTAAGAAACTTTTTATAAACTGAATTTATCACCATTCTGAGTTTTATATTTGTGCATAATGCCATATGCATGTAATGTGGTGCATAAAAAAATATTGTGAAAGGAAATACTGAGGAAACTCAGTACTGTAAAACTCAGTACTGTAAAACTCAGTACTGTAAAACTCAGTACTGTAAAACTCGTCTCATTTCCATGACACTGACAGCACTTAGGGATTGAAGTTTTCAGGTTTTTTTTTTTTTTTGCATCCCAAACAAATTGTATCCCGATTTTGTTTCCTAATTAAACTCAGAAAAAAAACTGTTAATTACAAAACAATTTTACTTGTTTTTACCTTCTTATCTTGATTGAGTCTGATTCTGTTTCGTCTTATTTTTATTTCAAACAGTGCTAACAAATTACGTTAATTGCAAATCTCTGATCCTAATTGCATTTATTTCTTGCCCTCATGGAGTTTATCATTGTGCTTTTGTTAGTTTCACTTGTTTAACAGCTTTTCTTTACAGCATAAAATACCCAGTATACACTGACAGAAAGTTCATCCTTTAAAATCTCCTTGATTTGCAGCTAAACAATTATAATCTTAAACCCAGTTTGTAATACATAGTTTTCTCTTTATTGAGGGTGCAGAGACAGCTTAACAACCACTAATTAACATTTAAAGGGAGGTATAGATTCAGAAAATAAAAAGCAAGATGTTCAAGCCCTAATAGTACTGTACTTTTTTGCATAAGAGTATTATTACTTTTACTGTGCTGCAGGGTATATATATATATATATATATATATATATATATATATTAGTTTAGGTAAGGTTGCCCAACTTCATTAGGCTGCCATCATTTTTTCCTGTCTTAGTTGCATTTCACAAACACTATGCTTCTGCACTCTCCTGCAGATGGCTACACCACAGATGACATTAACTTCTACTGGCGTGGGGGAGATCGTGCTGTGACGGGAGTGGAACGGATTGAGCTGCCCCAGTTTTCCATTGTAGACTACAACCTTATCTCCAGGGATGTGGTGTTCTCTACAGGTTAGTGCAAGTCAAGTCATTATTGAATAACAAGGACATAGCTGCGTGCTTTTTAACATTGTATGAGATGTTGCTGGTATGCGCTGTGCTACTGACGTTTTGTAAAATGGTGGGCTCATAAAAGTCCTATAGTAGAAGGATAGTAAAGTGTAGTAAAGCTAGTACAAGCATGATCAAGTCAGGTACAGTATGGGAGTTTGGGACAATGTGATAAAAACAATGACAATCCAAGGTTAAGCACAGTATAATATGAAATGAGAAACATATAATCAACTAGAAAAAAAAAACCTTCTTTAAGGGATACATGTCTGAAAAATAGGGTGGATGCTGGTATTCCTCTGGTAATGGGACTTTCTAAGAACATTAAAAGTGAACTGAATTCTGATCTAATCAATCTAGGCAACCCAGTGCCTGAACAGAAACAATACACAGCTGCATGCCTCAGCTGCTTCCAAGAACTTTAACAACGTTTATACACTAAGGTATGAACTATAGACAAATGGTAGCAATCTGAGATTTTGGAAATAGCTGCAAACATCAGTCACTCTAGTAAATTATATCAACTTTTACAGACATCTACTTGTGTCACATCAAGAGCACACCTAGGACATGTTCAAAAAAAGCAGACATATGGGAGTCTCTGAAGTGGAGACAACAGTATGGCATTATGTGAATGTTGAAACAATGTGCATACAGGATACTACAGCTCTGCTATCTTTCATATTTATACTGGAACACTTGTTTATTTAGTAATACAAGCCAGGTAGAAACAGCCTCCTTCTGCAATTTGAATGAGGGCAGTTCAATTGTCCTTAAGAAGCTATTTCAGTTTTCCTATTTTGTAATTTGCAAAAAAAAATACTTGAGTCTTTTGAGATGACAGGCACAAGGGGCCTCCCAGCATTTGGGAGAGGGCTGAAAGACCTACGCAACATCTCTGTCTTGTTTAGACCAGACACACGCTAGGAAGATGGATGGACAACAATATTTTCAATCATGCCAAAATTATTAAAGTCCTGGTTCTTCTACTTATCTATGATGAACTGTAAAAGCAATGTCAATTTAAAATAAACATTAGGGCCTAAGAACAAAAAACTGTCCTGTCTCTGGAACCCAAGAAATGGAGCTGCTTATCAATGCAGTACGGTGACCCCGGCAGGTTTTGTTATTTTTTTAATTTATTTTTTTAACTAACACCTTTAAACTTACATGTTTTTTAAAAGATAAATAACTTCACGTGCCAAAATGCATTGCAAAGAGAGTTGCTGTTTTGTTTAGTTTTTTAAACTGAATTATCCCAAATTGTCTAGATGAACTTAAAGTCAAATGGTTAATCTATCCTGCGTTATTCCTCCAGGTAATATCTAGAAGACAGTAAAAGCACCTGCAGGGCCTGTCATCCAGGAACGCACTGGACACCAAACCTAACCTGGTGTTCACTTTTAATCCCCTTTCTAGTCATTGTTAAACCATGTCTTCACAGGGGCTTACCCCAGGCTCTCCCTCAGCTTCAAACTGAAGAGAAACATTGGGTACTTCATCCTGCAGACATACATGCCTTCAATTCTGATCACAATTCTCTCCTGGGTCTCCTTTTGGATTAACTACGATGCCTCTGCTGCCAGAGTTGCTTTAGGTATGAATTTTTATCATGAATTAGATACACATTCTAGCATCTTTTTCGGGAACAGAATTAAAGTGCTTGGCAAATTACTTAAAACACCTGTTTGTTCTGTAAGATATTGAGTATATAATTGCTTTTTTGTGATGGTGGTCCACTATGAAAGGCCCTATATAAAAATAACAATATTATCTTCTTCTTCTTCTTCTTCTTCTTCTTCTTCTTCTTCTTCTTCTTCTTCTTCTTCTTCTTCTTCTTCTTCTTCTCTCTCTGTCATTTAGTTTCACAACCTAATGCATTCATCTTTCATATATTTCTACCTTAAACATCTTTGTACTGGTTAATGAAATTCAAATCTAGCAGTTTAAGTCATACTTTTATGAGTGTGTCTATTTTCACTTCCATAGTGTGCAAGTATTGTTTTTCCTATACTGCCACTACCATAGTGTTGACAGGAGCTAAATTACTTTTAGACAATGCCCCAGCAATTAAATAAAAATCAAGTATACAACTTTATACTTAAATTTAAAAAAAAAAAAAAAGTTGATGTTTTAATGAACTACTTGCAATACAGTAGCGGGGCAACTCCTCTGAATATCTATTTGGCATTCCAAATATGATTTTAAAAAAATGGTCAAATATGCATTTCCAAAACACACATGGTAGAGATAGAAAGAGATTAAGTCAGCAATATTATACCTATGTACTAGCAAATGAGCCATTTGCCTTTGCTTAAAATATTGATGAGATGGCATTCCGGCATACATTCATTTTATTTCAAGATCTCCATTGTACTAGGCAGGAGGGCTGCTGTGGCACTTCATATTAATGGGTTTGACGTGACGAGGAAGAAAATCTAATTTTCCATCAACCTTTTGTCATAAAAAATGCAAACTCATAGTGATTCAGCTATCCTTTTGTGAGTTTTGTCAAGTATTTCATCCAATCGTCTCTCTTCATCTTTACCATCTCTCCATCTGCCCAGGGTAATTTAGTAAGAGAATTTCTTCAAGCTCAGTAGAAAAATGGACTCTCTACTTTTTCCAAAATGTTGTCTGCAGGCCATTATTTGGGTAGTTTATACTGAATACTATAGCTCCTCAAGCACTGTACAGTAGTTTAAACCTGGTGTAAATTAAACGTGTTAAAACCATAGCACATCATGTCCTGAGATTAATATATTTATCCCAAACCATTGCTTTTTAATAAGTGATTGGAATCTATCTTACAGAACACATGACAGGATCCTGTAAAGTGTGATATTATTCTCAAGCTTGTGTTTCTTTTCAGGAATTACAACCGTGCTCACCATGACGACAATTAATACTCACTTAAGAGAAACCCTCCCCAAGATCCCCTACGTCAAAGCCATAGATATGTACCTGATGTGCTGCTTCGTGTTTGTGTTCTTGGCCCTGTTGGAGTATGCACTGGTCAACTACATCTTCTTTGGGAGGGGGCCACAGCGACAGAAGAAGGCAGCAGAGAAAGCAGCAACTGCAAACAATGAGAAAATACGAATGGAAGCTAACAAGGTAGGAACCGTGGCCTTGTTTGAATGAGTCCAGTAAAAGGGAATGCAGTACATTTCCTAGATCATATCAATTAATAATTGCCACTTTTTTTGTTTTACAAAAGCTAAGCGCATTCATTCCAATATGATAAAGAATTGTCAAAAAGAAAAAGAAAAGAACTATATATTGGTCATGATGAGGATCAATAAACAGAAGTTCTGCCCTTTATGAGGTTTCTCCCAGTTAATGAATAAGGAAAGGTAACATTCATATCTGGAGGAATTTGATTGTTTCTCTGAATCATTCCTCCAAGGGTAATTAAAACTTTTAATGTTAAAGACAGTCCAAGTAAGACCCCCTTCCTTCGAAGACAAAGTTTGTGTGAAAATTATAGGTCCTGAAAAGTCATTGTCAACTCTTCGCCATTCACCCAAGACTACTTTCATCTTCAGATGAACACTGTTTAAGCCACATTGCAAGTTCAAATTGCAAGCACAATGTTACAGGCACTATCTGTGGACCAGCACTGAATAACTATTTCTGTGAAGGGCATACTGTAAAGTCCACCATGAGTTGCAGACATTACAACTTTTCCACAGTCTTTATTTTCCACATACAGTACCATAGACAACGTTTTGGATTCACTGTATAATAAAAGTGCTATTCTGGTATCTATTGCTGTTTGGTAGTTCTTTATTGACAACGTGAACCATTAGGAGTTATACACAGTGCACTTTATAAACTACAGAATTAATCTCAATCACTTCAATTTTGTTTGTGTTTGACCCCAGCCTCCTAAAAATGGTTTAACATTTCATTAAACAAAACCACTTTACTACACACTAATCATATTAATTATGCAGTTGCAATCAAATCCCCCCAAATATTAATACAGATAGTATTGTTCTGTTGTAGTACAAATGTAGTACAAAGCCATTTATTTTGTAGTTTTATTTTACTTGTGCTTTATAACACTAACATGACTTTCATTGAATGACTTCTGTAAGCTTTTTATATTTGTGATAAGGCCGTTTCTGATAATGTTTTAACGTCTCATTTTAATACAGGAAAATATATACGTTTTCTGTAATACTTTAGAGAACTGTTGCGGCAGGTATCAATATGATATATTGGGACAATTTTGCATGTTCTCAGCAACAAACTACTGTATTGTTATGTTCTGCCAAAACACTTGCATTCTCTGTAGTCTAAAACTTGTGTGACAGATTTAAAGTTGATCTCGGTGAACCAGGCTAAATTGAATTTCCGGGCACTTTATATCTCCTAGCAACTATCACAAGTGCACCTTGACCTGATAACATTGTATACTTGCAGTGGATGGTGGGAAATGTAGTTCAGAGAGACGATGCACTGTATGCCAGAATGAAACAGAGGGAAATTGATGCTCATGATTCAATGTGGGAGCCAATCTTTGTGGAGGATGCAGCAATGGGACTGGGCGAGCAAAAGAATAAGGTACTGGATTAAAACAAAAGTAAAAATTAATATGTACATTGCGGTTTCCCTTTTTGTGCCAGTTCTGTTTACACAAAGAACAAACTGATACAATAATTATTATTCGTTATACAACTGTACTGTACAGTTTAAAAAAAATACAAAGCTTTTAGGATGTGAGTGAGGAGGTTGTGGTCTCCTGATACAAACTGCAATCTAGAGTTTGAAATCCTGAAGCAAGAGGTGATAAAACAAACTGAAATGGCTCGATAATGATAAAAGGAATTGAGCATGGTTACACAGTAATCGAAAGAAAAAAAACAGTATTGATCGTAAATGAGGATGTGAATTGTTTTGCAGGAGTATTGGATATAGGTTTCGAACCCTATTATCATTGACAAGCATCAGGGGGTTGTCAGGTCTGAAGCTAGCAAAGCAAACCAGAGCTGTGTGTTCAAAAACAGAGCATGCATACATATGCCCTAATAGGCCTGTTTATTCTGTGTCTTAACATAAGAATTCACGTTTGCTATATTATGAATTGATTTGAAAATGACCTTGTTATTTGTTGATTGCTGTTTATAAACCTTACTATGAATCACGACACTGCTGTGACCCATCGAATAAGTAAAGAATATATATATATATATATATATATATATATATATATATATATATATATATATATATATATATATATATATATATATATATATAAGTTTGAGAAAAGGAAAACTGCTGTGTACCAAAATGATCAATAAGAAAAATGTAAAAATAAAAAGGATATTTCAGGTACTTAAAAAGGTAGAATAATTGATTACAAATCAATTATCAGGACATTTCGGACTACAAGTCCTTCATTGGCTGAATACAAAAAACAGTGCTTTAAGAAGTTGATAAAAAAAACAAGCAGTCTTTTAAACAAAATTCTAGAATGTTGATGATGATGATGATGATGATGATGATGACCTCAGAATAGAATGTTCATTCCAAATGGCTCCAAAGTGCCTAGTTTGAAAATAAGTTCACATTCCTTTTGTTTCCTGACAGCATTAGTTCCATAACATTGAACCATCCCACAAATTGTCTTCTATAGTGTGGTCATTTCTGTTAAAGTGTCTGGCGACAGGAAAGGTAGAGGTGTTAATTCATATACTTCTCAGATGTTCCACGAAGCGATTTGCCAAGCGTCGTTTTGTTTCACCAATACATAGCTTGTTACATTTGATGCAGCAAATGCAATATACTATTCCTTTACTAATGCAAGTAAAAGTATCATGGATAGTAAATGAGGATTTTGCTCCCTTAACTACTGTGTTGCTGTGAATGTATATACAAGTTGCACAACGTGACCTATTGCATGGGAACGTACCCTTAAGTTTGAGTTGAATGTTACTGTGGACCAGATGCTCTGTTAAATTTTTGTCTCTTCTGTGTGACATTGGAGGAGGGTTATTGAAATTAGGAGCTGTAGAAGGATCATCTTGAAGAATGCTAAAATTTCTTTGTATGATGTGTTGTACTTTTTTGATCATAGGATGATATGTAAGAACAAGGGGAATACAATTGTTGGTATTCTGTGCTTTGGTTTTGTACAAGGCATCCTTTCTGTTTATTGTCGATACTCTTAACTGAGCTTCTCTAAGTATAGTGTCTGGAAAACCACAGTTTTTGAAAAATGCACACATGTCATTTGTTTTATTAAAAAAATCACTATCATCACTGCAAATGCGTCTCAGTCTTAGTAACTGGGAGTATGGAATGGAGTTGCGACAAGCTTTGGGATGTGAGGAGTCATATCTTAGATATGAATGAGAGTCTGTTTCTTTGTAGAAGATTGTAGTATTGATGGTACAATTAGAAACCGTGATGGTAATGTCTAAGAAAGAAATTTGTTTAGAAATGTTCCATGTATACTTTAGAGCTGGATGAAAATGGTCAATAAAATGCATGAAATCCATTAAATCTTCATTAGTGTTATTGGAGATGCCAAATATGTCGTCAATGTATCTAAGATATAACATTGGTGTATGTCCCTTGTACTGTTGAAAAACTTTATTTTCGATCCATTCCATAAAAAGACATAAGAGGGCCCCATTTTTGTTCCCATGCTGACACCTCTAATTTGTTTATAAAAGTCTCCGCTAAAGGAGAAACAATTCAAAGAAAGGATGAGTTGGGCTCGTTGCAAAAGAATATCGGTTGCAGGTTCTTTTACTGTCCATTTATCAAGGAAGTATTTTAGCGCTTTTTTTTTTTTGTGAATCCATGGATTCTTTGGTTAAGAAACCTAAAATGATCTGGCCTCTCGATCAAGTGCATGTGATTTGAGGAATTCTGATGCTAAACATTATCAAAGTTATCTTGCTCTGTGATTTCAGGTTTCTATTCCCAGGTTTATTTATCATGTTGCTGGAAATGTTGGGAAATTTGTTTTCTTTTATCTTTTTTGTACAAAAACGGCCCCAATTCCAGAGTGATGTATTGATTTATGACTATTGCTATTGAATCCTTAGGGACTTGTGATATGTCAGGGGACCATTTATACAGTTCCTATAGAATTAACTCATTTAGTGACCATTTGCTTTTCTATTATCTTGCAATTGTCTGAATTTTTCATCTGAGCATTAGAAAACAACACAAAACAAACTACTGCTTAACAGGGCTCTGTTCCATATCTGACATTGCATTGCTTGGTAGATTAAGGGCTTAGTATTGTTGCATGTTCATTTCCTACTAGCTGAGTTCCCATCTGTTTCTTACCTGGGAGCTTCTGGACCAGAAGGCAAGCTCTGTCCCTCACATGGATTTCATTTCAATTTTCCAAACGTTAACCTGTCCTACAGAAACACAGCCTTCTTGCCACAGAATTCTGTCTTGGCTCCTTCAACTCGCTTATAAAATTTCTGATCTCTCTTAATCCTAAGGCAGCTTAGAAGGAAGCCCTATCCAGCTCCTGACTGTTAAGTTATAAAGCATGGCCTCAAGATGTCTGATTTGTCAGACAACTGGCATTCTTCTAAATCATAAACATTCTTCTAACTCACAGATGAAGTGCACTGCGAAACATGGTTCTGTTTTCCATCAAATCAAAATGTTAGGGGGAAAATAAATTAAAACAGAGACTTTGTTATATCTGTGGGCAGCTTCACATTATCTAACTTGCAACCACAGCTTATACTGTTTTAGCATATTGTATTTGCATGTCTAGATTGTTTTATATGTTAAGACAGTAAAGCAATACAAGGTCATTTCTCTATAGCATAGTGTAATTGATTTACTTGATATAATATAAGAGATTACAGTACACATAACAGTGTCAGATCCTAATAGAAGAATTAACAATTGCTGCCAACTAAAACAAGAACAAATACAAAAAAAGCCTTTCTGTCATGTCTGTAAAGTGAGAGATTGATGTTCCACCAGTGTAGTACTTACAGTACTGATTCCTCAGAGGTTTACTGTTTCAAAAGCATCAACAAAGAAAAGACTAAAGTATATAACTTTGCCATTTAACAAGGGCATGCATGCAAATCAGTCTATCTGTACTGGAATGGCATTTCCAATGTTCCCACCTCATAGTGTATTGCAACAGTTTGTACTTCTCCAAGTGTATAACAAATAAATCCAAGTTACTAGCCATATATTGTTAAGCTATCACCTTACTGCTGTTTTATAATGGCCCATTATGATAATGGAAGCACAGCAAGAATAAATGTTCCTAATTTACAGGTCAACTACACAGAATTGAATTACACTCCCTCATGCTTTTAAACATTTTTGCCATTTCCACCTCTATATATAAAGGATACACTGAATGCTACACAAGCGTGTATTTAAACAATATCTTAGTTAAACTGATAGATTGAGATCAAAATTCTAGTTCTGGTACTATAATAAAATGACTTTAGCGATATAAAACGTGCAAGCAATGATCGATATGTTTACTGCTCCTACAGTGGGTGGCTTTGTGTTTGTTATGTAGCATGGCAATTGTTTTATTCCCCACAGAAAACGAGTCTTTGATTTTGCATTTGTTCATGTTAACACTGTCTCATCTTTTTCCACTCAAGCAAAATTGAGTGTTCACCATGGACTGAACATTGACTCATGGCAGTCACGTTTTTACTCTCTTAGGAGTTACAGATGTGAAAACTATGAATACTTGCACTGTTCACTGCCCGATAAACCTGCAGACTGAAGCATTGTCACTTTTCACTGTCAATATGAAAAACACAACAAAAAACCCTTTTTAAAGCACTTCAACATGAATAGGAAAGATCTAATACAAAGAAAAGTCATATGGATGTATCACAGGGTCTACAATGTATTATATATTCTATTAATCAAGCATAATACCTTTAATAATGTATTGTTTATTGTTAAATGTCTTTTAGAATAACACAATATATGTCTTCATTTTAGATGGATCCTCATGAAAATATTTTATTGAGCACACTTGAAATGAAGAATGAAATGGCTGCCTCTGAGCTCACATTGGGCCTTAGTGACCCAAGAAGCACCATGCTTGCTTATGATAGTTCCACCCTTCAGTATCGCAAGGCTGGATTGGCCAGGCATAGCTTTGGACGGAATGCTATGGAAAGGCATGTAGGACAGAAGAAAAGCCGGCTACGAAGGCGTGCTTCCCAGTTGAAAATCACCATCCCTGACTTGACTGATGTAAACTCTATTGACCGGTGGTCACGGGTGATTTTCCCCATGGTTTTCTCCTTCTTCAACATTGTTTATTGGCTCTACTATGTGAATTAAGAAGACTGAGGAATGTGGAAGACAGAGTTCAATTAGTTGATTCATTTTACAACACAAGCCAGACTTTTGAATTATTACATCCAAAATAAATCAGGACTAACTACATTTGATCTTTGAACACCTTAATTGCTGGCTAACACATATACAACCTTAGAGGTGTGAGAAACAGTGAACGGTGCCTGTTCCAGAATTTAGCACATACAGTAAATCCATCAATTAAGCCTACACTATTATGTTCATATTTATTTATTTATTTATTTATTTATGTATCTATGTATCTATATTTCCACATTACAGTGACTTTATAACCTTTCCTGTCTTAATTGATTAAATTCTGGAACTTTCAATGGGTCAAGAAAAATTACCACCAGTGCAATTAAAAAAAAAACACATCAGAATACACTATGACAATGTTTAAACAGACATATCTTAAATGTCTGATTTCACGTTGTATTGTATATTTTATTTACTGATGCAGGCAGAACAACTGAAAGTCACTTAAAGTATACATTTATATGAATTATTTGTGTTCTACCGTTACCTTATTTTGCATGCCTCCCATTGTGTTTTTGTGAAGTATTTATAGGATAACTTATGGGGCGTGGGGGTAGTGTGGCCTTGTTTACTTGCTGCCCATCCCATTTGGAAACTTTTTACAGCAACTTCAAGGTCTTATGTTCTGTCACAAATGTTGTCTTAAGTTGCAAGTAAGGGGGGAGCGTACTGTATTCAAAGTGGCACTTCAAAAGTTTTTCCCTTATTCCTTTAACAACATTTCACTTCTAGGAGTTATTGTTTTGGAACACAGCTTTATTTATTTATTTATTTATTTATTTCATTTAATATAAATTATCATTTTTATTTTTGGTTAAGATATATAAAGAGGCTAGGTCATAAGAATAGGAGCATATTATTTCGTAAAACTATTACAAATGCATGTGCACTTATGTTCTGGTTTTCAGAACACTAATTGAATATTATTTATTTATTTATTTGTATTTGCTTCACTTTCCATGTACAGAAAAAGAGGATACAAGGCTTTAGAAATGGTCTGATGTGGTCAGCTGATTGATTCCCTATGTTGCATCATTCAATTCTATTTTATTTTATTTTGTGTTTGAAGGACTGACTTTCTAACGGTTAAGAAGATACAAAACAAGAGACTACCCTTTTATGATAAATAGACACACATATGATTCTCTTACATTGATAGAATTCACATTTTGGTCAAGTTTGAATTCTGGGATGATTCATTTTCAGCACTATAAAATCAATTTTGAGATTTTAAGATTAACCAAAGCCTTCTGGGTCAAGGACCCTTCTAGGTCAAGCATTTTGTGCTGCCAGTCATTGCAAAGAATGTGCTGCTAATGACAAACAAATAGTTCTATTAGGACTCTTATTTACTGAACGAGATAAGCCAACTGAAACTTAAACAATGAAACACTCAATCATAATTGACTTTCCAGTTTTTTTTTTAAAGTTCAATTACTTGCTTGACATTCTTAAAAGCAGATTACTGTATATAAACAAGGCCTGATATAACAGAACTGCACTTTTTTTATATTTATTGTAAGACAGAACGGTACCCAATGATGAAGATGATTGGTCTTGTTTTTTATGGGTTACTTAAAGGCAGTAAACATAAAAACAAAAAAAAGTTTTCACCATTAACAGTAATGACACACATCTTTTAAAGCAATGGACATAACAAACAGTGAGCTCTTAAAACCCCCTAAGGTTGATGTAATATTAAAGAGCAAGAGAGACAAAAAATACATTTTGCAACATAGCTGTATTCGAAACATGCCCTGCCAGCTTTAGGACTGGTTCCTTGAGTATTCAAAATATATGCATCTCTGGTTGTCCAGTGAACAAATCAATCAAATAATCTAAATCCCAAGTTTTGAAGAGTACATCTGAAATGAATGCACTGCATGGAAGTCCTTTAATATAAACCATTGATAATATAATAGACTTTTCTATCCTGATAAAACAAACAGGATCTAGAGAGAAAAACTCAACAGAGTGCATAAATTGACCTTCAAGTTTTGCAATATGCAGTGTCAGCATGTGAATGTAAGTGACAAATCTAACCAATGTTGTGAACATTGGAATTGAGCTACATTTCTTATTAAGTTGTCATCCAACAGATTTAACTGCAGGAAAACACATTGCAAGTCTGTTGCCAAACATATTGAAATAAATCAGACTGCAAGTCCATTGCCAAATCCCCCAAATACTCACTTTTCTACCTCCGTATAGATAAAGCCCCTATGCCCAAGCAAGCTAGATTATATAAAAAATAAAAAATAAATGTATGAATTTTAAAAGATACAAAAATGAGCTCACACCCCACGTTGTATTAAATAAGCTTTTAGGAACTAGAGGAATTCTCAACAATAAATTGCAAATTACATGGAAAACTAAAAGTACTTACAAGTATTTCAAATTAAGTAACGTACGTTTACCATATGTTCATCTGTCTATCAATAAATTGAGTGTTGTGTATACTGTTATAATGGGCCATTGTCCTTGGCAATTTTGATCCCCCTACCACTTACTTTATTCATACATTTACATGTTCCTGCTTTTTGCAAGAATCAATAACACCAAGTAACATAATATATTTCCAATGAAAGTCATTATGCAACAAAAAAAAGAGTCTTTTTTCACTTTTAACTTTCTTTCAGATATGTTCAGATAGTAATGGATTTCACATAATAACAAAAATATTACAAGTCCAATTCGCAATTTAAATTGTCAGCAATTCTGGGTAGTCCCAACAATTTGTTTTTTCTGCATTCTAAATTATACTCAATATGGGATACTGAGCCAGCAGTTAAGGCGTTGTGTTACAGACATTTCACAACAAATTATGACGAACAGCAAGGCACAGTTTTAATGTTACCTTCCTCAGTAATCTGTAAATATATATTGTATATGATTGTTAACATTTATGATATGCATTTCAATTTAAGTGAAGATTCATGAAGCATATTTCTGTGATTACATAAGGAATGTTATGTTTATATTTAATATTTCAGGGTTTTGGTGGGGGGGTCTTGAATGGCTTATGTCTTTAAAAAGGTTCAGTTCAGACGCATGGATTTTTATAGTAATATTTTATCATGAAGAAGACTATTATTTGTCATTGTTCAAACTGGAGTAAAGAAACTGTAACCCATGCGTGGCTGAAAAATTGTTTATGCATTCATATATGTTGTTCTTAACAGGATTAAACATCTGAAAGCTTGTAGTATTCTCCATCAGTGTGAGTAATTCCGTACTAAAAGATACTGTATGTGAAAAAGTCTTCAGCAGCAAAGTGACTCAGGCATTGCATAGAACAGGAATATTAAAAAGCACAGCACTGCTTGGTGTCACCGCTAGCATATGAAGCCTTCCACATATTCCACAGTGTTTCTGTTTGGATTACATTGATATTTTAACAGGGTCTTGATTTTTTAAATCGAGTGTATATTCTAAAAGTGGATTTAAATATTATTCGATCATTTTTTGCACTTTTTTTCTGTAATTATAATTGGCCTCAGGAGCATCCCTTCTACTTTTTAATCTCAAGTAAATTACATCAATCGAATAGAAAGAAACAAAAACATATGTAGATTAATATGTTTATCATGTTTACATATGTTATCTCATGCAAAGTAATTCATGCAAAGCAATATTGCATGTTTAGATATTTCCATTGCAAAATGAAATATAGTGATTCGATGTACAGTTATAATCTTAACAGACACCTGTCATGAACACTATTTGGAGCATCTTCCGAATGGTAATTGTAAAGATGACTGTAGACTGTAACGGAATGACATATTTTATCTTTATTACTTTTGAACAAACAAACAAACAAAAAACAAAAAAACAGGGAAGTTAAATGCAATTAATATGCTAATATTGTTATTATTTAAACTGATAGCACAGACACCAACAGAATACAGTGTCAATCAAAACATGCATCTTTTTAATGATCAAGTTGCCCAAATGCAGAGACAAACCCATTTAGCCTTGAAAAACAAATTGACTCGAACAATGTTAGAACATACTGTGTGATAAAATGAATACTATTGTTGCAGCTGCTTGTTTTGTTGGTGTATTTTACTATGACTTCACAGCAAGTACAGTGATGTGCTGCATATCCTCGTTTTTGTTTACAGTGACACTTATTGCTTTGTTACAGTATATTGAGCCTAAAATTGTTCATAGTGTGCTCACTTTCTGTTTATTAATGACGCCTAATTTAAAATGTTACCAAATCATCTGAGTCCGTTGGTGCTTTAATATGATTTTAATTAATAGATTATTAGAAAAAAAAAATTAAAATCTTGGTGTAATAATTTTTTCACAATGGGTGGGCGCCTGGGGTTTAGTTACTGTGTTACAGAAACATATTGCTCGTTGTATATATGAGATATCCCCTGAGTGACCTCCACTCGGAAAATACATTCTTGTAAATATTAGCAGGTTTCTTAAGGACATTTTTAACTCCCTAATTTGTACTTTACTGTAAGGCGAATGCAAAGCAATTTCATAGTTTAAGCTAACATGTTAAACAATAATGTAAATATTTCTGAGTGTCACTTGCACACTTAGTGAGTAAATTATCAGCTTCTAGCTTTGTTTCATTTTAGTACAATAACAGTGTCCTAGCAAGGCTTGTGAACAACCACTGAAGTCATACACGTTTTTATTTTAGTTTTTTTCCCCCCGATTTCATTTAATAATTCAAAATTGCAGAATGTAGCAAAATATATTGCATTTCATTTCACAGAGAAGGTTAATGTCAAATTGAATCTTGCTTTGTGTAAAAAGCTATTTGGTCTCCAGACTTTTACAAATGATACACACATATGAAAATATTAGACTGAATCTAGCTGGTGTGGCTTAAGTATGTGTCATGTGTAACTGCAACACATTGAATATATTTATTTTATACCACACATTGAAATGTCTTGCTAATATTTGTTATACATCTATGCTATAGATAGTCAAAATCCCTGGTGAGCTGGGTACAATGAGGATTTTTAATGACCTTAGAAAGTACTATGGCAATGTGATTTGCACAGGTTTACAAAAGAAGCCATATAATATAGCCCAGCAGCCCTTACAAAACAAAACAAAAAAAAATCAAGTTTTCAGCAACATTCCAACATTCCAAATTTGCTTTTGATCACAAACACACAGGAGAGACCTGGAAAGAGCTTCTCATTTAAATAGCACATGATAAAAAAAAGGAATAGACTGTATATTGTCTTCAAAATATTGAACTCAGTCCAAATGCAAAACAAGATCCTACTCCTCAACTGCGACCTATTGTGATGTATACACATGCGTTGGCACGCTCTGCTGGGACACTGTCTTTGCAATGTCTTGTCTGTATTTAGTTGTTTTTCATGCAGTAGTTTTCTTGTATGCACATAATGAAACTTTTTTCTTTTTCTTTTTTTTGTTTTTTTTTTGACAATGACGACTAGAAAAATGAAACTATGTGGACAACATTGAATTAAAGTTTCATGTCCACCTTGCCAGGAATGCCAAGGGCTGGGATAAATGGAAGAAAGTGAATTGTTGACTGTAAATGAGTAGTGTCATAAGAAATATTTTCTGGAATAAAAAAAAAAAAAAGAAATATATATATATATATATATATATTGCAGCCAATTTCTGCATGTAAATATAAACTACTGTTGACTAGTGTGTAATTCTTGAAATTGAAATAATGCAATATAAATAAAAAGACATTTAAATGAATTTTTAGTGTTAGACCTTTTTAACATTTTTGTGTCCTAGGAA
Source organism: Acipenser oxyrinchus oxyrinchus (assembly GCA_030684275.1). Taxonomy (NCBI): domain Eukaryota; kingdom Metazoa; phylum Chordata; class Actinopteri; order Acipenseriformes; family Acipenseridae; genus Acipenser; species Acipenser oxyrinchus. The sequence continues at coordinate 5,536,151 of CM060268.1, forward strand.
ATGGTCTGATTATTTGGTGTACTGTACATCTGGAAGTAAAAGTGTGAAGATGACATGTTATGAACTTTAATTGTGATGAGGATCTGGAAAGAAAAGCTTTGTATGTGTTGTTAAACCATGAGTCTGGTACTTCAAACACAATCAGCATTTGGCAACACTAGAAGAATCGGAACATTGCCTGTTGAAATCTCTGAAGTACGGTATTCTATTTGTTTAATAATATCACAAGTATGCTTGGTTGATCTAATTAAACATACACACTGGAAGCCATTATTTCTCACCCCTTAACCAATCAAAACAGATTCGTTTTTCAGTTGTTTGTAATGAGGTAAGTGCAAACGTTTAGTTCTTGATAAATTGACTATCACTGGGGTTATGATTATGATATAAACAATGGCCAGTCTTTAACTGTTGATTTATCATGCTAGTGTTATTAGCATTACCAAGCACAGTACCAGTGTGATACCATAATTACAATGCAATAATGCGTGTTGATTCAAATAGCTTAGAATCTTATATATTGAATATTTCGCTTTCTTTGTGTAATTTAGAAAGGAAGGGTTAGAAAAATGTGGAATTGAGCTTTGATTACATCTGAAGCTCAAAGTGGAGAAGCTATCAGAAAAGGATTACAAATGTGATACCAAAATATCCCATCATGTCATGCAGGTCTATTTCTCACAAGGCGTTGGTATTTAATGCACTGCAGTCATAATTCACACACTGTTGCTATGGTAACCTAATGATAAAACTAGGGTGTTATTCCAATGTGATATATGTGTACCTTGTATCAGTGGTGTTTGTTCTGTAGATGCCATCTGGAATGTGATAGCAATACGATGCCAGCCAGTCCAATTCCTAATTTTAAAAAATCAAATTGTCTTAATTTTATAATATACCAGAAAAACCACTAAGTACTGTTTAACCAGAACCCAGTGGTAAACAAGATAGGTTGCCCAATTGATTTAAAATACAGTACATATTATACATTCTTTGCAAGTACAGAACAAAAAAAGAATTATGGTCTGCTAGTTAAGCATTGTTGTACATCTTTAATCTTTCAAAACAGTGACAGAAATAAAACACGAGTCATTTGAAAGAGAGATGTGCTTTTAACTGAAAGGAATAAACCAACATTCTGCAATTTAAAATGAAAGAAATAAATTAGGTACCAATCATCAATCGAAAAACAAAGCTGCTTGAACTGAACTTAGCCAACTGCAAAAGTTTTCAGAAAGAAAAAAAATGTCACATTTAATGGAATCCAGTTCATTTTTGGCTAATGCTCTATTAAAGCTAGGCAACTATAAATTACAACATGTCACCTGGGAACTGTCCCCACTTTAAATGCCAAGAGACTGCAGTCTAACTCAGCGTAGTTTGCTAAATATAAAATATCAGACAAACTCTGCAGTCGCTTTGCAAAATTGCACTAATGTTATATAAGGTGGAAAGTCATTGCCAGTCATTGCACATTATCTGTGTTTAATCTATGAATTTATCTATATGTTTTATATATATGTGTTTTATCTATGAATTTATCTATATGAATTTTACTTCAATAATGCTTCTAGGGCCAGATTTTCAAAGTGTTTACTCTGGTCTTTAATGAAATCCTATTTTTTGAAATAGGTAAAACACTTGTTGATTTTACAAAACTAAAATCAAACCTATTTCAAGGAGTCAATTAAAGAATGTAGGAATTGCTTTGAAAATAAGGCCTCTAGTGACTGACAAAAAAAAACATTAAAGTCTGTGGTTAGAGAACATGGGAACAATCACTTTCTTACTCTCCAGACTCTAGCTGACAAAACCACCAGTAAAATTAGTGTCATTAGCACCTGTATTTTTCTTAAAGGATAAAAACACAACTTGAAGCTATACAACTTGAAATAAACAACTGGAGTACATAATTAAGTATATCACTTATTTTTTCAATACAGAAAACATTGCCAGAGGCACATGCACTTTATTCTCCATGGAGACTTTTTTGGATACACTTTGGCATATAGAACACATTGCATAACCCCCTGCATGTTTTGTTCTTTCTCCTGAGTTTCTGAGAACGGCAAGCTTGTTAGTAGGTTTTGTCATACTGCTATGCCACTTCTCCACACTGATCACTAACCCAGGGGTTGACAGATGTGTGGGGTTCATGGCTTTGCTATATATCGCATAGCCCCTGAGATAGAGCGGCAACCAATGCATCACACATCAGTCAAGACAAAATACATTTTGGACTGCTTCCCTAGAAACTTTTATTTTCAGTGGCTGTTGCTGGTAGAGGTTGGAATGTATCAATACATTTCGTTAATTTGTAATTTTTTACTCTACTTCCTGTCCAAAAAGAAAATGACTACCCTTGAGATGAGTCAAGTTTAAAAGGACCCAATGAACAATGGCTGGCTTTGAGAAGCAAGCCCATTTGTTAGCATGTATAAATAAATAATATAACAATATGTTTCTACTCAAGAAAATCAAGGAATTTATATGATTCATATTTTATTTTACATGAAATACAAATGTATGTTTATATACATGTGATTCACTGAATCTTATGCAGTCCAGGATGGGTCAGGATATCTTATATAGTCCAGGGTGGTTCAGGATACCTTAAGCAGTCCAGGATGGCCCAGTATATCTTATGCAGTCCAGGATAACTCAAGATATCTTATGTACAGCCAGGTACCTTTCACTGTCATGCATTCATACAATATACATGCTGATATTGTACACATCAAGAGCTGAAGAACAAGTTAAAACATTTTAATAACAAAGCCCTAAAAGCACTTGCCTTTATTTTAGAAGGGAGGCAATGCAAGAAAATGAACACTTTCCAATGGACTTCTTAACTGCTGGAATATAGAAGTGAAGACTAGTTGTTGAGCATAATTATTACTGTAACAGACTGGTCGGATAGGCTGGCTGATTTGGTACACATTTACAAAAAGCTTTGGCACCATGTGATATAGTGTCACAGAGTTTGGTGTATAATGCTGTCTGGTGCTCTTTGAAGAAAACAAATTGCAACAGTTTTACAAAATGGGCCTCTGGCCCTTAAAGGCAAACCAAAGAAACAAAAAACAAAAACCTAGCCCTTATCTAAACTTTGGGGAAGGCTGATTCTTACTTCTCCTTCTCACAGGAAAAATTATTTTAAATAGCAAATGAATTGCTAGAGGACAGGCAATATGACTGGCAGCTTAACGATAATTGTTCTATTCACCATGAAGCTCTGCCTATCTACCTGCCTGCCTTCAACCATCATGACAGTGAAGCCACAGATTCTCAATCCCTGTAATTACAGCAGTGCATGTACACTCAGTCAAACATCAGTAGTTTATCTTAGATAACACAATGAAGGATAACATTGCAGTGTACATCTGCAAAGTCTGCTGAAAAGATTTGGTTTGTGCAGAGCAGTTGCAGCAGTAGACTGATAAACAGCACCACCATACTAAAATACTGCCAACAAAACTTGTGTTATGTGACAAAACTTTTTAGTATACTGAGAGGAGATGGAGGTTCCATTGAGGTCACTTGTCTGGGGACACAATCAGTTTAGCATGCCAACAGCCCAGATCTGCAGCTTGCAACGTCTTGCAAAATGTCCCTGCACTCACAGGATACAGAAATGAACATAAACTTTTCTTTTATAAACACACAATTATACAATTATACAGGTCTCTTGTATTCATTTACAGCAGTAAGAAATACACCATTTTTTAAAGCTATCAAATATGCGTAACATATGCTTTTGCCTACTAGTTGTTGTTTTTTTTCTCCCAAACATCCTTTAAACATTTAATACAAAGACCCTGCATCCGTACATACATGCTGCCTTTCCCATTTGGCGTTCAGTGTGACGCAGAAGCTTCGTTTATAGATTATGAGATTTACATTTTTTAACAATGAATTATTGAAGAAAGACCATAACTGATCAGAGACTGGTGTTCAAATGTGCTAGTAAGATACTTTGTGGTGAGAAAAGGCACACATGTCCAACACTTCTAAATTAGGGGACATATAGTGAGACTTTTCTGTGGCGTCGATGCCTGGTGGGTGGCTTGTTAAAATGTACTGGAAGACATGAGACAACCCATTTTTGCGTGGAAGATCACTGTACTCTTTGTAAATGTCAATCAGATATGTTGAATAAAAAGATATGGATGAGTCAACCTTATGTAAGAAGAATTGGCTGTGCTTTAAAGAAATCTGTGTACACTCAAAAGAAAGGCACAAATCGTCACAGTCATCCAATGTTAATGGATTATGGAGGTTTTGTAAAAAAAAAAAAAAATTCTACAAAAAAGGGTAATGTTTTTTTTTTTAAAAGGATATAATTACAATTGTATGAGCACTTCAGCAAACTACTATGGCAACATTCATGAAGGCTGCAAAGACTCTCTTCAGTCACCTGAATTCCCTTTGTTTAAGTGCCCGTATCTGCCTTACCTCTGTTCACTGTGAGCTAAACTATGGCATACAGCATGCTGCTAAAACATCTGTTTTGTTAGCGCGTCTAATTCGAACTGTATAGTGCCTGCAGCTACCCAAAGCAAAACAAGCTTGTGTATTTGGGTCCCTAAAGGAGTACAGATAAAGAAAGCAAGAGCACTGGTATTTTAAGTAGCTCTCTGGTTATATAACAATAATAATAATAATAACTGCAATGATTTAAAGTAAAAGAAAAATAGCATTTAGGGTTCCATATGACTGCATTGAAATAAATCATGAGCCTTTAAAACCCTACAGGTCTGCTGTGCATTGTGTGTAATAGTGTCCTATGCATTGTTGTAATATTAAAAGTTTCACAAAGTATAAAATATGTTGATAAATGTGGCTCATTTTGGCTATTGAAGGCTACTCAATATGGCATTGATCTGTTGTATTATAAGTATTATAATGTACAGTATGATGTATACCTGGGAGCATTTCAACAGCAAATGAATGAAACAAAACTGACAAAGAGATAACCTACTAAAAGTGTTGAGATTTTATTCCATCCATTCCATTCCATTCAAACTTCTTATTCTTATGTTGTATAATATATAGTTAAATAAGAATAATTATAGATGTGACATAATTTCCATCTGATACAAACTATTAGATAGCCATATTACATCAATATCAATTAACTGTCATCTGCACAGGATGTGTGATAGAAAAAGATAGAATATCATAAAGTGATTCAAACAACACAGTATTTTTAGGATTATACAAAGGGCCCCTTTTGAAAGAACAACAAGCGGCGTCTTGTTTCTTCTCATTAAGAGAATATATGCCTCCAGCAGAATAATTAAAACTTTTGAGCTTGATTAGAGCATTCAAACTACCAACCACAGCATTGCTGGTGCTTCAACAAGAGCTGAGATTCTGGCATTTATAGAATGAACATGGCCTGTGAAGAAGGGGCTCCCAAGGGTTTTCATTTTCCAAGTAAGCAGAATGCCCTTTCCACAGAAAAAAGCATTCGAGAAAGGTAAAAATAGATTTGTAACTTGTACATACATGGAAATAATATTCACCAACACGCTATTGCTAATGAGTGCACTACCACACACAAGGCAAGGCTTGTTAAAAAAACAAGATATTATATAAGTGTGGGCTACAGATTAGCAGCTGCTGCCCCTGTCTTGTCTACTAATGAGGTATTAATATACCTGAGCTACATTGCTATGGAAGCTGTCATATTAGTAAGCAGATGCTGCAATGTGCAGGCTAACCATGTTTCCAGTACTGCAAAATCCAAATGTTCTTGGTTCTATTACAGAGCTGCATACTGCAGTGGGTGGAAGAGAGGGGGGATATAAAGCTGCATTTGATTTTAATATCTCTATCTTTTCCTGTCTTTTTTCCTCGTCTCCTTAAAATGTGTTTCTGATTTAATTGTCTTCTCTCTGTGGATGCATCATTCTCTGTGTTACTTTCCACTTGATGATTGAGAGTTAGTGGTGGTGGTATTCCTTTTTAAATCCACAAAAGGCGAGATAGAATAAAAGTGGAAGAACTGTATTGATTTGAAGGTATTTATGTCAGATAGAGGTGAGGCATTTTCCAGCTCCTTTTAAGATTGCTGGGGGAAATGGTTTGAGAATGAGCCTGGGTAACCGGAGATTTCTTCTGCTGCATACAGTAGGACTTTAGCCATGGCATCCCAGCTTATCTTTAAAGGAGTGCCATGGGACCTTTACTGTAGACAAAATCGACCAGACATTGGTTTAATATGTCTTATAAAAGGCTTGGACGTGTCCATATTCTTGATTGGTTGATGACATTCCAATCTCATATGGTTAATGCACAGGTTGGATTTCATTTTGTAACAGGAGAGATTGTATTCTTACACAAGGATCCCTTCCATAGCAATCACATTGGGTTGAATTTGAACACAAACAATCAAATAAACACTATTATTTAATAATGGAACAGTAAAAATGGAACAGTATATTTCTAAAATAAATAGCAATAAAATGTGTATTTTCTATATTAAATACATTGATTCAGGGATTATTTTATCTTTCAGATCTTTACTTTCATTGTTAACGGACTGCTTCGATGCAGATTAATTTCGGACCTTGTTTATGGTCTCTTTTTAGAGAGACCCTTGAGTTCAGCCTGTCAGTTTGCAGCCTCTCTGTTGTTTCCTATCGTTACTGGTGTTAATGAAGGGGCTACAGGCTGTTCAGATGAGTCAGACGCAGGTAGATCATTAGTTGACATTTCTTAACTAAACACGTTCTCAAGGAAATCGGATCTCAAATTAAAACAACAGTAGAAATTTGAAATGATTTCTGACATTTTAAAGTTGTTGTAAAACATGTATAGGTGGCAGTCTTGTTTGAACTACCGAAGCACAGCTCTGTCCTGAATTTCAGCAGCACATCACTGGACTGGAATGGAAGCAAAGACACACTCAAAACTAGTCCCGGTCAGCATGTTATCCCACTTACCGGTATGTTATTCCACTCATGTTATCCCACTGAAGTGGAATAACAAAAATATATTCCACCCTAGCTATACCCAGTCTTGTGGTAGATATACTGTATATATATATATATATATATATATATATATATATATATATATATATATATATATATATATATATTGTATATAACTCTCTATTAGCTTTTTGTTTCAAGAGGTTTGTTTCAGTGCTTTTCTGGCTGAGAGGTCCTTGTAAAAACACAACCGATGTGCGCTGGTTAAGTTTAAAAACAGCCTGGCAGCAAACAGCTATAAACCCCCTCAGTGATAACCAATTTCTGAAAAAAAATATAAATGGCACCATGGCATTCTCATATAGTAAAGCTGTAATGTAAATATTTGTGTGTAAAATTGAACCTGATTGTGGATGCAGCTTTAAATATTTGCATTTCTGCTCCTAACAAGTGGTTGTCATTTTCAGGTTACATGAAGGACAAAAGGAAACAGGTTTAATCTGGCTTTATTTTAACACATAAACAGAGAGCAGGGGTAAATCCAGGAAAACATGGCTCTATCACCATACTAAAATATACACAAAGACCTGCAAAAGTTTTCGCTTCCCCATTGTGGGCTCTGCCAGCAAAAAAAGGTCAGAGAGGTGGACAATGCAATTCCAACCGGGATTGTGTCTGCAATAGCTAGGTGAGTTTCCTTCAGGTTTTAATAAATTAGGGAGAGGGAGGCCCCATAAATCCTCCCCCACATCTTAGGCTAGGCTTCTAATTAAAACATAGATAGTGATACAAAAAGAGCTGAAACTAAATTCTTAAATCACACACACATGTATATATCATATATATATATATATATATATATATATATATATATATATATATTTATTTTTTTTAAATTATAATTAGTTTCTACGCCAGTAGGTGAAAAAGTTAAACAGATACCACATTTTACAAATCTGTCCAAACAGTGGTTGAAGCTTATGTTGTTTGAAGACATAAATCATTTGCACTGACCAAATATAATTGAATTGAAATAGTCTTCTGTGACCATCATATTAGAACAAAGTTAGTCAGTCATTTTTGTAAAAAAAAGGGCTTGGAGAGTGGATAGTCAAATCGATTGAAAGGATAATAAATCATGCTGACCCTGTATGAAGGTAATACACATGCAGAAAGCAGGGAGATACTCTTTTGACAAATGATGCAGTCAGATTTGTATCTATCTTCTGTGGGCAAAGAAATTAATCAGATATCTGAAATTAAGCACAAACAAAATAAGAGAAAAAAACATAAACATGCACTATTCTGTTAAATATAATAGTGTTTGGGATGAGAAGTAATGTATTTCTGCTTGTTTAATGACACGAAACTTGCTGTAAAAGATGTCATCTGCTCTGACCACTAAATATTATCCCATAAATCAGCTGTAAATGCACTTCTCAACTTTAGCTTGGAGTGTCCGCCATGGAAAAGAAAAGGTCTCTTGTGAACATCACGGTGTTTCCAGATCACACACCCTCCTGCAACGCGGCTGGTTTTCTTTTTCCTCAATAGCCCCTTGTTTTACTCAATGCACTTGAGAAATATATTTCCAGCTAATTTACCAACTGTGAATTGTGAATAAAAATTGAAAAGCAATCAGGATTGCGTTGAAGAAAACGCTGCTGTAGTATATACAACGCAGGGTATAGCAAAGCTTAAGTGATGCCTTTTCTTGTAAACACTGCAGGGTGTTCTGTAATACAGTGCTTTCATATTGTTTTCCCATGAAAACATGAACACGTTTGCTGAGATGTTGTCTGTGGGACACAAAGGGACAATACAAGATAGTAAAAGCTGTTCTGTAATTTCGTGGTTACCTTTTATACCTGCTTGTATCACCTTATACAAAGTTTGTCATGCTTTACCATTTTGTTCTCCATCCTTTACTACTCGGAGCTATAGAATGTTCGATCCTGCCTAAAGGTATTAGGATTAGGTGGTTGACCAGTTTACAGGCATATCTGGTAAAAAGTAAAAAAACAATGAACCTTATCAAGAATCGAAGACTATGAGGACTGTTATTGCTTGAGTCTAAAAAACGTATTAAAAAATGTAAAACGTTCTTACCTTTTTTTTTTAGTGATGTGTTATTGTTCCTTACATGGTGCTGTTCATATATATATATATATATATATATATATATATATATATATATATATATATATATATATATATATATATATATATATATATATATAATACAAGCAATACAAATATATCATTATTCCATTTTACAAGCACCAGGAGATTGTGGCAGTATCACACTATAACTGCAGACCATGGCAACTTGGAACTTTGCCTGTTTCAAAATCCCATTCTAAAAGCTTGATTCATGTGGTGTGTAGAGTATGGGAAACCTATACTCAGCCAAGCCCTACTATAATGACCTGTTTTTATACAAAGACTTAACATAAGTAAATACAGACTTAAGTTTGAAAGAACAGCTGTTTATTCTGCAGCCATATATACCAGTTGTACTGGCAAAATACCAGTGGAGTTAATACTTTGTTGGGCAGCCCTTTTGTCTTATGCAAGGCAGCAACACACTTACACATTTTGTCTTACCCTGTATTTTTCCGGTTTTGGCCACAAATACATTCCGATACATTGTGTTGTTTATAAAGAGCTTCAAGACAGTATCCTCAAGTGACAACTACTGTGAATGCAGAAGTAAATTCATTAACAGTCTGGTCACACTCTTTCACTTTAAATGCAGAAAGCATAGACAATCAGCACCAGCAAATTTGCACTAAAATCTCCTGGGTCTGAAGTGTTCAACAAAACATATAATTTATTTTCTGAGAAAAAAAAAGGTGATATTTCTTGGGTAGTCATCCTGCAAATAAAGAAAAATTGCTTTATCTCTGTATACAATCTAATTTAACATTAGGTAGAATGGGGGTAATTACAGATGATATTCCTTTTGTTTTGTTCTTTAAACTGATGCAAGGTCATTGGTAATATTATTCTTATTATTCTTGCTGATTTAGTAAGCATTAAAGTATATGTGTGACAGAACTGCATTTTGACAATAAGAAGGTGTAATATAATAGTGTGAACAATGTAAGTAAAATAGAATAAGGTGATGTGTTCAAACAGCACCATCAAGCCAGCGATTTTTGAAAGGTGTATACAGTGCGGATAAGTAGGACTGGGGAAGAAAAGGCATGCTGTACAATAGTAGAATTACAATAGGGTTCCATTCCTTTACTACAGCAGAAGAGGCCAAACCCAGGCCACAGCCAAATAAGGGCCCTCAGAACCCTTTATCCCAGATACAACACAGGCATTTCATATGGAGAAACCCGAAATGAATTTAATGTGCTTCATTATTAAACAACAAAGAATAATGTTTCAGAAATCCACCCATGGTTCTTCCCTCACTCTCCAATGTGATTCAATGAAAATGTTTATATTTAGTCAGTGGTTACAATTAACATTGATTAGCCTTATGGGCAATTATCTGTAAGAGTGGCAACAGTGACAAATTGCATCTATAATGTTTGACTTATATGATTGGCAGGGAATATGGAGATTACTGACATAGGACACACTTACATCAAAAACAATGTCTATATTTAGGACTAATCATCAGCGGTTGCTGTGATAATTTGTCCTAAATATAGATATCGTTTTAGATATGAATGTAATCCATTGACCACCATTAGTGCCTAAATAGACTTATGATAATTGGATATTATATGAGTTTTGGTCACTGGGCAAAAAACCTAAAGGGTTTTTTAAAGGGTATCTAATTTTCCCCATGGTGCAATTCTCTAAATATGTTCATTAGGTGGCTTTTGCTTTTGTGCTAAATATTACCTAAGAGCATAAATACTATCAGATGACATTATGTTGCTATGCAATAAGCTCTTTACTTTTCATAGAGGAGGTTAGGCATTTCGGAGTAATAGAAATTATGCTAACTACATCCGTTAGCAATTTGAAGATATTTTGTGGAAAGTAATTCGTAAATTGCGTACCTATCTATGTTATTACTAAACAGTATCTCCCAAAACAAGAAACAAAATGTACTGTACAACATAGTGGAATGAGAGCGTTTATACCTTTAAGGGCATTTATAGTAAGTTTCAGTAATCTCATGAATGTTTTCAGGTTTCAGGATGGACCTGATGACAGTTTAAATAAATTAAAAACTCATCATGTGGAAGTTCAATGGATTCTTGTGGCAGAATCCAGTAAACCACAGTGCTGTAACTGTATTTGACCTTGAGAATTGTCTTGGGGCAGTATGTTTTCTTTGCTGTAGCTGCTGGGGCTGTACACAAATAGAGCACTAATCATAAACACTGAGAGTCCTTGCTACTGAGGTAATGAGAATCCTGCATCCTAAATGCAGAGACGTAAGCATCTTCCATTGTAGCTAATGCACTTCCACATCACAAGAGGCAATGAATGTAGTCAAGACACAAGTAAAGCTGTACACTGTGTACTGTCATGTGTGCTGTAAGAGTTGAAGTCTGTTAGGAGCACTCACCAGTGCTGTCCTGGAGGACATATAACCATCATTTTTCTTCATGTTCTGTAATTGTCCTCAGCTCCTATATAAGAAACAGCTGCCATGAGTCACTGCCAAATGATTTACAGATGCTTTAATATTCCTATTAGTATTTATTTTCATGTTAATCTATTATTTTATTTATTTAGAACATCAGGATAACTTGCCTCTTTAAAAGTCAATATTTCTTTGTAGTTTCAAATTTTAAAGGGATGACGGTTCAAACATAAAAAGCAAGACACAACTGGTAAAAGACAGCAGCTAAAGTACCACTGTAGAAAAGGATGGACCTGATGACAGTTTAAATAATACAGTTATCAATAAACAATTGCAATGTACAAAACGTAGTCCTATGTGGCATGTGCAGGAAGCTGAACCCTGAATAACAAACCATGTCGAATTGGGTATACCAAAGCGTTTTAACATACAACGTATTTACTTTTCACTTTGTACATTTTAAGTTTGAAAAACAGTCTGTGATGCTGTGGTTGTGATGGGTGCTTAAATAATCACTAGTCATAGGTCACTATATCTCAACGCATATCAAGCCATCAGTGACACAGTCCTGACAAAAAACACTTTGCATTTAGAACCCCACTAGGCCAGTAGAATCTGAAAAGAACAATACAAACCCTCTCTAACTGCTGGAGAGATGTATAAACAAATACCAAGTACTCTTGATTTGCAACATGTATTCCCTTAATGGAATAAAAAAGCACCATTTGGAATTAGTATTCATTTAAGGGATATGTGCAAATATATATGTTTTATTGTTATTATCGTCATTATTTTACAACTAGTTTTTTATATTGAGTTAAAAGATCTGTTTTCCTCAAAAGACATGCTGCAATCATCGCTGGAGCGAAAGCTTGTCAATCTGGCACAATGACAACACTAACACACTGTTTATTAATTACATTCAAGATTTTTTATAATTATGAAATGAAATGTATGAAATTAAATGTATGATACTCTGGAGCTTTTCCTACTGATTCTTGCCTCGGGGCCCATGACCAGTTCACTAGTACCTGCAACTTCTTTCTGCAGCTGGAGTCCTGTTTCCTTAATCCGTCAGTGCAGTTAGGTACAGTCAGATCCCCTTCTGTTAAGATTATTAAATAGACCCTGTTGTGTTTAGATTGTAATAATAGGACCCTTTGTGGAAAACAACACTAAAAACAGTATGTTATGATAGTTTTATATTTTAAAGTATGTACAATGACTGACCATTTTAAATAGTAAAAGTGCAGCAGTATTATGATCTGCTATTGTGTATTTTTCAGCAGGTAGGTAGAACTTGTATACAGTACAAGGCAGGTGTATGTGTTAAGACCCCAGCAGGTGAGAGAATTTGAGAGCCATCAGCTAAAGAGACCTCTGTCCAGTTTGCTGTAGGGCATTTAACACAATACATATAGTATGCCTGTTGGACCCTAAGCAGCCCCCAGTGTAATGGTCAACTTTTTAAAGAGAAATCAAACTAGTCTCATTGTTTTCTGAAAAAAGTAACTTATTTAATGTTTTAAAACTTAAAACTAACAGGAAGCAACTGAAAACAACAATTACTGTAATGTGTTCTCTATTTGCAGCTTAGTTGTGCCTTGTTAGTTTTCTTTCTTTTCAGAAGAAACGTGGACAATTTAGTATTTCTAACGGTTACGAATCTGTGTAGAATCAACACCTGTTCAGCCCACAGTTCAAACTGGATCAGACTGATTAAGTGGAATAAATATATGATTCAGAGAATTAGGGATGTCTGAACACCCTTTTGTTTCCCAACGTCATGAGCAAATTTGTTATGCAGATGCCCATCTGTCAAAGGAACTTTAAACCCCGAGAGGAAAGCTTTACTGTGACGAAAGAACAGGTCATCATCATGAAGCTAAGGCTGAACCTGCGGACAAAACATTTTAGCTTATTTTTTGTCCAGCTGGAAGACTGCAAGCAACAATAAACCATGAAAATGTACATATATTATGGTATTTGAAAGTCGTGCTTTTATCATGTTCATTTGTTATACAATAATGGTACACGACAACATAAATGGAGAGATAAATGTTCTGAAAATCAACAAGACCACAAAACTGTGGAAATTTAAATCAAAAACGATCCTGCTGGGCCTCAAGATTATCCCTCTGGCTGGAGGCCTAGCTGTGACAATGCTACTCCTCCAGGTGGTCCTGTAGTTCTTGCCAAATGGTTGCCAGTCATTCCTCCTCCTGGTGGACACAGTTGGTATCTCTATGGCTTTTCTAAATGACCCCGCTGCCAGGCAGAAGGAAGACACAAGCTGGTCCCTTGGTAGAATCCTGCAGGTCTGTTTCTCACTGTACCCAGCAGCTGCTTGCTTTTCGCCAGCCTCCTGCTGAATGCTAGGGTTTTTCTTGAAGACTGGTGTTCAGCAATCCCACTTTTCACTCCACCATCCTTTTCAGCTGTACTCAGCTAAACCCATCCTAGTATTTCAACCTACTAGCAATCGCTATCATAGTAGCTTTGACCACATAGCCATAGGTTTGTACTTGGAAGTGGGGACCTCCAGGGGGGAAAAAACATAGTTATGCCCAATAATATACAGTAATCCGTCGCATCTACAATATCTGAACTAATCTTCTCTGTTCAATAATAAACTAACATTGCTGAAGAGATTGATCATGGTGGATAAACGGTTAGGGTGGATATGTGACGGGCGGATACGTGACAGATAACTGTATGTTGGTTCAAAAATATTAAAAACTTTGTTGAAAAGGGCAAGGTGTATATTTAATTGAGTTAATGTTTTAAACAGTAATTCATCTTTTCATGTCATGTGCCATGCATAATTTCAAAAGCAGATTGTGGCACAGAAATCGGTTTGGTTAAGTTGTAATTTTCCAATTATTGTTGTGTATCATGATAGTTTAATACTGCTAGTATTAAATCCAGTGTGGGAACCAGAGTGAGAAAGTGCTCGAACTGCAGTTTTAACAACCTAGCATAGAATAATTATTAATGAAAATACGACATTGGGTCGCTGGAAATAGTACAGTGAATATATTGTCACCAGCAGAATTTCTGGTTGGTATGGTACGATGTTTAATGTTAAAGAGTACGTAGCGGTGTTCCGAAAAATATAACGTTATAAGTCCCCACGTATACTATACATATGTTAACTATTATATGGAGATTTCCCAGTTTACAATAAAAACAGATTGAGTCATCATGGTCTAGTCCATTGATCTGAACAAGTGATCTAAGTACTATTATTATTATTGTTTGTTTGTTTAGCAGGTGCCTTTATCCAAGGCGACTTACAGAGACTAGGGTGTGTGAACTATGCATCAGCTGCAGAGTCAGTTTCAACAATGTCTCACCCGAAAGACGAAGCACAAGGAGGTCAATTGCTCAGGGTCACACAGTGAGTCAGTGAATGAGACGGGGACCTCCTGGTTACAAGCCCTTTTCTTTAACCACTCGACCACACAGCTTCCTGTACTAAATCATTAAAAATGACTCCCCCGAGTATTTTACATATTGTTACAAACAGAAATACAAGCACTCCTGTGTACTGTTAGATAAAAATTTTATTTTCACGACCTTCACAGGGGGGTCACTATTTAGATGTTCTACAGTGGTGGCGAATGTATCTGTAGTAGTTTAAATCAATTGAACATATTGTAATAATATTATTGCAAGCAAGCTTGCTATATTAATGGGTTTAGATTATTTTGGTATTCATCCTGCTAATACTGACTAGGTACATGTTCCTTGTAGGTCCAAGGGAAAAGGCCACTCTCAAGGCATGTCAGTGTCCTATTCCTTCCATCACATCCCTGTTCAAGACAGGAGCATTCACTACTAATAAAAATAAGGTTTTAGATTAAGCAATAACTGAGTGTAGCTGTGTGGGGAGAGGTGTGACATGCTTTGCAAGAGCCCACCCTGTACTGTACAAGAACAGTTGGCAATATTGGTGCATTTAATTATCATAAAATCAGCTCAAATTGAAATATTCAGCTGTGAATTGCTCATATTCATTTATATACTTGGCTCCCAATTGAGAACATGCTTTCTGTATGTCTAAACATTTAGCTATATTATATGTATAATGTATAATATCTCCCTCTGCAAATCGTTGCCATGGAGTACATGTTATTTGCACTTCAAAGCTAATCAATCATATGTTTTCTATTTAAAGTGATTACTGAACTGTGGAATCTATATCACACTCGAGAGTCATAATGCACCCACATTAAACATAATGCATCCACTGTTGATAATTAAACCCTATTACATAAACAATAAGGCAAATCTAATACCCACAATTCACACAGTTCTTTTACATTTCAACATGCATTAATTTGTTTTTAATGTATGCATTTATGTAAATTGTCTAGGGATTTCAAAGCCCGATACATGTGTTTGTTATTATTTTCCATCCACTACCACATGCCCCAGGGTGTTAAACTCCACAGTGTTTATCTAAATATCAAATCACTGGATTAATTTGAAACAAGGAAAGGGCAGTGAGGTGATGTTGGAATAAATGTGTGGTTGCCATGGAAATGTGACATAGTTCCAAACTAGGAGGTCCTTGAGGGTTACGAGTCAAAACTAGTGTGAGAGAGCTGCTATGAATTTGAACTAAAGCATGAAGAGCAAGAGCTAGTCCCTGCCAAACCCTCCCGGGTCTCATCTGCATTACAAACAAAACTGACTGATATGATCCAGTACCTATATTGATTAGAAATTTAGGAAACTTATTGGGCTTTACCAAATCACAACCAGTGTGAGTTCTGGCTTTATAGAACTCCGGAACGCCAGCATAATCATATGCTACCTGTAGAATGCTGGGCGAAACATGGATTCATGGAGGTCGTTACACTTGAAAGAAATGAATAAAAAACACTAGTGAAAGATTTTAATAGATGGTTTTGTTTTTATTTGATTCCTTTCACTGTAGAACTTAACAATTGCGTGTGCTGAACATCCCTGGTGCTGGACTGTGTAAACATCTGCTGTACATCTCTTCAGTTTTCCAAAAAATTGGAATGCCATCACTTTTTGTGTTAAATTGTTCTTTAAAACATGGCACAATTATTCAAAATACAGGTTTATTAGCACCATCTGCTGAAACTTTTCCTTATCGGACCCAGGGTCACTTATTTGAATGAGGGTTCATGATAAAAGTTAACTAGACACAGAGAGGGGCTATTTATAGCAGCATTCAACCCAGGCAAGAAGTTATATATTACTAACATGTAAATGATAGCAAGAAACATTTCAGTTGATTCAGTTCTAAACAATACACTGCTTTCAAATTGGCAGTCAGTTATTTAACTTAACTTAATATGGTTAAGTATAAATATAATATAATATAATAATATAATATTATATTAACTTAAAAAATATATAATATTAACTTAATATGGTTTGAATATTACCCTCTTAACAGGAAGTAAAGAGAAGCTAAAGTCATTTACCAACAGTCTTGAAACACCACTTCCAAAAAACACCAGACTGGATGTAACATAGTGAAAAACAGCAACAACACAGAGCAGCAAGCAAAGACAGTTCAATACTATTACTCAGTGATAAAAAAATAACTTGATAGAGATCAGGAACTAATCTGTGACAGCTTGTCAGGATTAATAGCCATCATAGAGAGTCCAAAGTACTCTTGTATGCACTGGTGAAATAGATAGGCGTCCTGAAATATTTAGATAAGTTGTGATGAAATGGAATACATCCATGAAGATGCATCTGTAATTGGATTATAGTTTCATGTAAGTGGCAGACATTGGAAATGAATATGGTGTATCATCTAAATGCGGTGGATCTGACAATTCTGTCACTGAAGAATGATTTGCAAGGTACACTAACCCTCCAGATAAAGCCGCTAACCTCATGAATTTGAAGTCACTGTATGCAGCATGTAGCAGGGATTTGTGCATTTTGTGCACTGTAGCATATATACTTTTTAGGCCAATTCTGAAAAATAGCTTCTTAAGTAGAATAACACTGTACTCGGTGGAGGTGGTAAACACTTTTTTTTCAGTGGTAATAGTATTTTCACTAAATTGTCAAATGTAATGCTACAATTAACATTACAGAAAAGGTTTTTACTGAACAAACACTACCAAAGAAATCCCAAACCATAGTTATCATTTTCTGTGGAAATCCAAGCACAGTCCCTGGTTGAGTAAGTGAATAGGTCTATAACTTGATAAAGTCAAGCCCTTAGTATTGGTTTTGCATTCCACCTCACTCCTTACATCATGCTGAGCATTCTGATGCTAATATTGAACCTTAAAGTTAAGGACCTTTGCAAAGAGCTAAGTCATGAATTTCCAAGTGCTGCTTTAATTCTTAAATGCGTTGAATATTCAGTTCCAGCTTTGATTATTCAGAAATGTAACCACTCCACAGTGGTTAGTGCTGACACATGGTGGATAATTGTTATTAAGGCACACTAGCAGCAGGTGTCAGATATTGTGCTAAATATCCCATGTTCCATTCTCCACCAAAACAAATATTTTGAGGTCGATTCAGGATCAGACAAATCTTACATATCACTTTCATAATAAGTTCTTAATTATTTTGATAAAATAAGTATACTGGGCTTTTTGGCTTCACCTTACTATACCTCTGTTTGTTTCACAATGCTTTCACAATGTGTTTTAATGCTTTTAATATGGTCCAGTCTGCAACATTTTTCTTATTCAAATTGTACTTTTAGTTTATGCAAGTCCGTCATATAAAAAAAAGCAAAACTGAAGGTGCTTGTAGCATTTTCTTAACAGGTTTGGCGTACAGAACTCTTCCATCATAAAGATGAAATATGATGCCTTCGTGCAGTAGTATTTAGATGAAGCGAACTTCAGAGTTAGAACAACAAAATGTTATTAATGTAAAGAAAAAAATGCCATTGCAAGAAAGCCTTTTCCTTAATCTTGATTATAATGTTTATTGAATCACTCACTGTAATTCTCTGGTTACAGTAGTAATTGGGGCAGCAGTGTGGAGTAGTGGTTAGGGCTCTGGACTCTTGACCAGAGGGTCATGGGTTCAATCCCAGATGGGGGATACTGCTGCTGTACCCTTGAGCAAGGTACTTTACCTAGATTGCTCCAGTAAAAACCCGACTGTATAAATGGGGAATTGTATGTAAAAATAATGTATACAAAAATAATGTAATTGTATGTAAAAAATAATATGATAAGGGCACCTGCTAAGAAATAAATAATAATAATTAAAAGCACTGGTGTTACATCAATGTATCATGCTGTCCATTGATGGGAAGGTACTGCCGGGGTTTCTTATTTATGACAAGAAGAATGTACATTTTGAAGACATTGACATACAATGCAGGATGGCTTGAGTAATAAGTGGATAGTTCACTGAAAGTTTTCTCCTAGAAGCCCATGAGAAAAGTAGAAGCAATGCTGAGTACAAAAAGTGAAAAACGTTTTTTTCACACAATACCACTATGAGGTCAGTTGTTTAGTGGTCTTATATGCAAAAGCAGAATAACTCTTTCACTCACGATGATTGAAAGCCCCCTCGAGTGTTGGGAAAATTAAGAAAGAAAAAAAGTGTTTAGCCAGACTGCAAGTGGAATCAAGTGCATTGATCTACAAGCGATATGATGAAATTCTATAAATATCATGCTTAATTGCAACTCTGTCGAACGGTGTCATGGCAAGCCTCTTTGAAGTCTCTTTTGTTATTTATTCTTTTTTTATATTAAATATTTGTATTTCAAGCTTGTGTGCTATGTAATAGGCAACTCTTTAGTTTAAAGGTCTGTTATAAATACTAAATAGTGCATGAATACATGTGTTATAATGGGAGTTATAAACAATATTAGACTGCTAGTTTTGTTAATAAAAGGCTATAGCTCTACCGGTAACTTAGGCATGTATGAGAAACCATCCAATTACTTTATAACATGACATAAGCTTTACACAAGTAATGTGTCAACATTTTTTTAAATGAACTACTATGCCTTGGTAATAATCGCAATAACCTTAAATCAAACGTTTAAATATATATGCTATCTAAATGGATCCTTAAGTGGAAAGTTTATTGAAACACAACATAACTGAATTACTGGGGTGTTAATAACAGATCCTCTTGTGTTTTCTTTTCCTACTGTCTTTACAGAAGGTGAAATGCTGGAGGTTTTATTATTGATTTTAAATAAAAGTTACATCAATGTGAATATAAATAATGGCCATGCCATTAGACATATAAATGTTTGTTTTTGACCACAATCTCCATTGAGGAAGGTATGCCTGAAATGTTGATAAGCTGGCTATTATGAGTAAATAAATAAATGCAATTTTATACAAATGAACCCCACACCACAATACCCCAATCCCTCTCCTTGCTAATTAAAATCGCAGTGGATGAATATGCAGCTTCATTAGACTTACTGAAAGTATAAATGAATCAGACACTGTTTGTGATAGAGCCTTATGTTTTCAGATGTTTATTCCCCATATGTATTCCTGGTGTAAGACGCAGGATGAATGCCTTGTGAAAAATCAATAATGACATAATGACAAAAAAGAAAACACTTACCAAGACTTTTACAATACAAAAAAGGGAAACTTTTAAATGAATTATGGATAAGGCACCATAGTTGATCTGAGCATGTACTTAACATAGTGTTTACCTTGATATTGATTTGTCAGTCAGTAGGTCTTAGGTAATCTTTATGATAGGGAGACATGCTGCAATATTTTGAGCAGTAGCTTAATCTTACTGAACTTGCATGAATTAGTGTTACAGTATTTTAAAAAGGTCATGGTCACATTCCTCATGTTTTATTCTTTTTTTTTTGCCTTTTGCTGAGCTAGCTCCCACAAGATTTCAGCAAATCCTCTGCTCTGCTACAAATCCTAATTATTTTCATTATGTGACATTTGCAACATGCATGGTAAACAGTTTTCTAATTTTATGCACAAGGCATATTATAAGTGAATGTGGGTTATGATTCTGCTTACATTGTCTCTGAGGTATAATTGCTTGGGCGGGTTTTGCATGCTAAGTATTACACATTAAATATTTATTTCACATGCCTACAGTAAATTACATGTTAGCACTACATTACTATAAATACTTCCTGGTTAGGCAGACAAAGAGTGGGTTTGTGTCATTAACATGTACATTCATTAAAATAGTTTAAAACTTCCTTCATCAGATCATGTCTGTGTGCCTTCAAATAAATATTTCACTGTATAGTGTTATTTCTTCTTTAAATAATACCAGTTGTGAAATGCATGATGTATTTATTTTAACTGCGCTAAGTGAGGTAAAAGAGTTTTAAAAGATAGATTGATTGTGTGTTTCACGTACCAGATTTCAAATGTAATTGTCTGAACTGCCTCATTCTCTGATTCTTTTTGACTTGAGCTAATGGAATGAGAATAGATTATGAATATATCAGGCCACTCCTAATTTCCCATTGTCAGAAGCCTTTATTAGAGAAAGGTGACCTTCAGCTCTCCAGTAAATGCTTTTTTTATCCCCTTAATTTTGCCTTACATCAGATAACCTGCGCTGTGTCGTTTGCAAAAGAGGAGCTTTGTTTCAAGATTAGGATTCCTTCAGGTCAGGCGAAGAATGCCCAGGAGATCTTCCAAACATTTAATGTTATCAGTGAGGGATACCAATAGAGTTTAATAATAACGTCCAATTATGGGTCTTATCTAAATACATAGATTGATTTGAGAGATACTTGAAGAATTAAAAAGAGAAATGTAATGTAAATTGCCAGAAGAGAAATTTATGAGTTCACTACTATGAAAAAACTACTGTGAGAAAAGAACCACTTGGAATCCTAGGAGACATTGGGCAACACCATTAATCATTTTTGTAGTAATAATAATAATAATAACAATGCATAATATACAGTAACCAGATCTAATGAAAACCTCACATTTTGCATTCCTGTCTGCCTTAAAAGCAACGCCTCTCATACCTCATTCTCATTGAGTAAGTTACCCATGATTAACACATGTTAAAAACAGGATTGTACTGATGTGTATGATTTAGGCTTTCTTTTTACATATTCATCTGTTACTATGATGTACACTATTCCCATGAGTATGTATGTTTTTGATCCTCTTTGTCCGCCCCACCCATGTCAGAGATTAAAAATTACAATGTTAAAACATCAGACAGAGACCATAGCTGGATTATTATTTTGGACCAACTGTAATACCCTGAATGAGCTCAATCTACAAGAGGTTTCATTCATTAAATACAACCAGGTTCCACCTGCTGAGGGGAAGCAACGATAAATGCAGAAGAGTGTCTCTTGAAACAAACATGTGTGTTCAAGTGCTTCCCTGTCTCCTAAATAAAAATACCTCCTCCAACATGATGCACCACTTTATAATTTCCTTAGAATACAACATATGTTGTGTACAGGGGAAGAGGATTGGATACACCATTTTTTTTTTTTTTACCAAACTCCCAAGCAAGCAGTAGCGGCTCCTGACTTTAATAAGTGGGGAAGCTAAATATAAATAAATATATGCATGAGCCACACCTGTGTGGAAGCCCTTGCTTTCAATATACTTTTCAATATACTTGATGACCTGGGTAAATGAGGGACACCAAGTATATTGAAAGCAAGGGCTTCCACACAGGTGTGGCTCATGTGTTAATTAAGCAAATAACATCCCAGCATTAGGGTCATGTATAAAAATGCTGGACAGGCCTGGTTGCCTATAATTATGGCTAGCATGGCTTCAAGAGGAGACCTCAGTGACTTTGAAAGAGGGGTGATTGTTGGGGCGTGTTTGGCAGGAGCTTCAGTGACCAAGACAGCTCAACTTGCTGATGTTTCATGAGCAATGGTGTTTAAGGTGATGTTGGCATGGAACTCCGAGGGAAAGACATCATCAGCAAAGGGCAACAGTGGGCGAAAGCGCATACTCCAGGATCGTGATATCCGTGTATTAATTCGAAGTGCAATGCAAAACAGGTGAGCAACTGCAGATCAATTGACTGCAAATTTCAACCTGGGGCAGGAGTAGCCAGTTTCATCAAAAATGGTCCACCGAGAACTCCACAGAGTGGAATACCATAGTGGCCCAACACCCTATTAAGTGACTTTACATTGGTGTTTACATTTTTTTGTCCACTACCTGTACCTCTTCATCTTATTAGTCCCTTAACAGGAAGAAGATGCTGAGACTACTGCTGATCCTTTAAGAAGACGTTGCTTGTAAATCTTCCATGCTCTATTTGTCAGAAACCAAACACAGAATGTAAATTCTTAAGTGCACACAGTACCGTGCAGCTCCAGTTATCAAGAGACCTGAAGTTATGGGACCCCTTGCTGTTACAAGATTAATGACATTCTTCTTCTTCTGTCCTTGCTTTAATCTTAAATATAAAAGGAAAAATCTGATCTTATGGAAGAAAAAAAAGATCACAGCTTCCAATGGCCATCAAAAGCATTGCTTTAATCAATCTATGGTTGGATGTCTTTTGAGGATAGTGTAAAATAATCAGAGCTGGCAACAATGCATGAATATTTCAGGTTGAATGTCTAACAACCCAGGATGCAAAAACAGTGACTTGCATCAGCAGAAGGCTCCAGGAAATTCATTTATACAGTAGATGCAACATTAACCATTTATTTTAATGTACCGTATTGATTAAAATCCAGATGAAAGTGCACGTTAAACATGAGGACATATAAAAACAGCATGTTCAAGAGAAAGAGGAACACCTTCACTGTCACAAAAAGTAGAATGTACACAGTATTAAAATAAAACAAGTTTGGCAGGTATGTATAGCTATGTATGTATATCCAATTATATGTATGTGATGGAATGCAGACCAGAAGTAGTCTGCTAATGTCGTAAGGAAACTGTTTTCTATTGTCTGTTGCTGGTAAATGTGCTAGTAAATTGTGTAATATCTAAATATCAGGTGTATGGCTCAGACTGTACTGTACAAGGAGATAGAGTTAGTGTTATAAATAAGGTAGGTTTAGTGTTAGAGTTGGGGTTATCATTAAGGTTCTCTTAGTTCATAATGTGAAGGTCCTTGGATTATTTTGATCTACTGTGTTTTTGTTTTAACATATAGTTTATATAATGTGCATGTACTTAGTATTGAATTTCTTTTCTCTTAAATACTGTATCTGAATATGTACATTCTGTATTATTCTCTTTTAGCGTTTTTGGCTTTGGTTATTAATTATTCCTGCAGGACACACATTTTAGATTATACGCAGTAATGTATCTGATGAAGCTTTCCCTGCCATTTGAATGCAGAGCATGTAAAGTTAGTTCAGAGACATGTCTTAGTATTTCTTTATTATTGACGTCACATCAAGATGGAATGAAGCTTTCATTAAACAACATGAAGCTCACTGTGGTTTGACTGTATATACTGTACAGTCCAATGTTTGGTATGTTCCACATCTCTCAGTTGGTCTAAAAGATGGATTGTTAAAGCTTGGCAGCATAAACCCCAAGTAAAGTCATCAGCTTTATAAATGACACAAATATATATTTAAAGCACTTTGACAAGCAGATTGGAAACCACTAAAATAACATATTTTGTACACCTGTCAGTGTTGTTTGTGAAAGGATTTCAAAGTTGAAACAAAAGCATTAAGGGGGACTTTTATATCAAAAAATGTATCCCACTCCAACATGCCAGAAAAAGTGTGTGTGTGTGTCTGTGAGTGCTTGTTTGGTGTTTATAGTCTGTCCTATTTTGAAGCAGATTGATTTCAGAGCGGGAATATATATATATATATATATATATATATATATATATATATATATATATATATATATATATATATATATATATATATATATATATATATATATATATATATATATATATATATATATATATATATATATATATATATATATATATATATATATATATATATATATATATATATATATATATATATATATATATATATATATATATATATATAAATAGGACAGACTATATATATCCCATGTTAAAAATGATAACTATCAAGATTCTGCCAGTCAAGTTATCACCTCCAATGACATTAATTAGTGTTACATTATTCAGCTATTAAAAAAAACAGGTCTCCTCTGAGCTGAACTATGTTTCTGCAGTACCTAACAAAATGTAGATTTTCCAAGAATGTGTGTTTTTAGTTATGACAGCTTTTGTCTTGTATACTGTATGGAAGCTATTGTTTTGTGCTTGTGTTTTGTGCTCTACATTCATCAGTCATAGTATCAGCACTGTTTATCTTTTTAATAGATGCGGCATGTTCTTCTAAATCCCCCCATGCTTTTTAACTATTTTCTTTCTCTCTCCCAAGGTGTCACATCCCAATATATCTCAAAGGACACAAATGTGCAAAATAAAGGGAATAGCATGACTGAACTTGAACTTTTGAACTGTCTATCCCCATGCAACTTCCATTATTTTATTATTTAGCAGATGCCTTTATCCAAGGCGACTTACAGAGACGGGGGTGTGTGAACTATGCATCAGCTGCAGAGTCACTTACAATTACATCTCACCCGAAAGACAGAGCACAAGGAGGTTAAGTGACTTGCTCAGGGTCACACAATGAGTCAGTGGCTGAGGTGGGATTTGAACCAGGGACCTCCTGGTTACAAGCCCTTTTCTTTAACCACTGGACCACACAGCTTCCATAGATGAGGATCATTACTAACATACTCCTAGAAGCCCTGGGGTTACATTTGAATGACACTGCTGTTATCATTATAGCAGCACAAAACTATGATAACTGTGTGCAAACACCAGTTATCTCAATCACACTTTTTGTCTGTTTTTTTCATTTGATTTAATGTAATCCTAGGGAAGGGAAGAAAGGGTACACATCCATTTTATACATGAAGCTTAGCTTCAATGCCTACTTCTTAACTCTGTTATTCTATGTTAATTCCCCGGAGCTGAATTTACCCATATATAAAATATAAAATCAATTCTACTATTGTGTAACATGAGAAGTTTGACTGTGAAAACAAAGGGATGGTGCAAATTGGAGTCGCAATCAGACTTGTCAATAGTGTTGTTTTCTTTTTGTATTATGGTAATAATGGATAAGCTTCCTATTGCTTTAATTAGCAGCAGCTGACTTTGACCAATTAACAACTATGACTTCCTCCCATAAGTGGATTATCATACATCCTGGGGGAATTTTACTGTATGATAGGCAGAGAACCCTCAACATTACAACACATTAAGTGTAATTCAGAAAAAGAATAGAAGGGGAAAAAAGATCTACAACTTTAATGTCATACATCACAGAAGCACCTTGACTAGTCATTTACAACGATCAACCAATGAAATATTACTGCAGCATGAGAAAAGTGGGTCAAATGGATTGTTTGATTTATTTATTTCTGAACCTTGGACCCTAATTAAAAACCGGAATAAAAAATAGCTCCAGGCAATAGCAGAACCCAACTGTGTCCCAGTCGTGTTCTAGAAAAGAAAAAATAGATCACTACTCCTTTTTTAATATTATTATTTTATTAATGAGGTATTTTTGGTGTTACTTTCTAAATACACTGCAGGTTTCTTAATAATAATTGTGCAATCACTTCTGATCACCCAAAGCTATCAATACAACAAATAGGTTAGATTATATGTTAACTAAAATAAATGAAAATGAGACAAAAAATAAATATGCATGAAAAGGCAGACTGGCCAATGAAAAGAAAAATGACAGGTTCGTTATTTAAATAGTTTTAATGTACACCTTTTTTATCAGATTGCAAGAAAGATTTTACATGTATGTGTTCCTTTCTATTAAGTTCATAATGGCTAGAAGGGTAATGTATTATCTGTGAGTATGAACCAATGTTCATTTTTTGCATGACTAGAATAAAAATCAACTTTACTGTTACACAAACATTGACAGTGTCAGTGGCAACACGTTTATAGTGCAAATTTAGAATGGCATCTAGTTAGGGAGCAGGCGATAATAGAATGAGACGGGTAATTTAGGAATGCATTCATGGATATAACAGTATAATTGTGTTTCTGAATTGCTTAATATTATACAAAATACAATGCTGAAGCTTTTTCAGCGTGCTATTCCAGAATGCTATTTACTGCTTGGAAGTTGTTCAGCAATAAAACTCTGCATTATACGAATACCACAAGACCTCTAAAGTGTGTGTCTCAGGGAGTAAAATACATTTAAAATGAATATACTCTAAAATGAGAAGATGAAGATGTGACCTGTGCTGAGTAACTTCATTTAAGGGGATTATACTTTGGTGTTGCTTTATACAATTTCTTTACCGCCTTACTCTAACAAGTTCTAGTCACAAATAACACAATTAAATAATACATGCTATTGTTAACTTGGGAAACATACTGAAGATCTTGATTTTCTGGTTCTCAACTCATTGTAACCTCCCCCTTTTATCCATTAGACAGGGCTTTATATCAATTACCCTTAGCACTTAAAAATGTATTAACAGAATATTCTGGATATAGTAATGTGAAATAAGGTTATGGATCCCTCGGTAATTGAAGTACTAATAACATTTAGTATTTTATATTTTATCACTGCCTCAAATCAGTTCATTACACGGTACATCATTTTTTAAAGTACAGTAATAACATTTACAGTAGTAGAGTAGTAAAGATCTCTCAGTCTTGTCAATTACTCAAAAATCATATAAGGTCAGTTCGGCCTGCAGTACAATTAATAATAATCTTTATTTTTAATATAGTGCCTTTCACAATAGAAATTGCCGCCAAGAGCTTCACATGAATAAAAACATTGACAAATATAAATAAAAGAATGCATGAAAAGCAATAAAAACAAAAGAAACACATAGAAGAGTAAAACAAGGCAGAGAATAAAGGAACATCATAAAAGTGTGTTTCTAATCTTGTTTTAAAAGCAGTGACACTTGGTGCTTCACTTATAGAGCTAGGCAGATCATTCCAGTTTTGGGCCTCTATAACTGAATGCTCTATCACATGTGTGTGTGTTTTTTTTAAATCTGTGAGACTTCTGGGCTCTGTTGCTATCTCTTTTTTTAGCCTTCCTCATTCCATTCCATTCAAATCATGTGATGGCGTGATCTTTTAACTATGCCAGCACCAGCTACAGTCTGTTTATGTACCTGTAGAAATACGATTCTTCACTGCTGAGCATAGATCATATTCATACAAATGACTGGCATGAATGAGCCCCGAATGCATGTTTTCACCAAGATGTCTGTCCATATTTGGACTCTATAAACTTCTGTATCCATACATAAACTCTGAACTGGTTGTTAAAACAAAAAAAGCTTTTTTCTTTTTGTTTACTGCCAGCTATCATTTTAATGAGCACTTTAGAAGAAACCAATGGATATTTTTAAAATCACATTTATTTTCCACTTGTTGAACAATTAAAAAAAAATAATAATAAAAACTTTGCCTTAATGGTTGGTGATTAAACTGTACATAATACAAGACTCCAGTTTTGCATGTGTGTCTATTTCTTCTAAAAAAAAGTTGTTTCTTTTGTGAGTAATAAATACATTTTGATATTTTGTATTGATTCTCATTGTAGTTGTAGCCTATTTCCTTTTCTTTCAGGCTGGCTGTGCAGTGGACCATTGTAATGCCTGGTTTCTCGCACCATGCACCAATTCAACACTGAGTACATTTCACAGAGTCTACAAGGAGATAAAAGTCTTCTGAGTGGAAAAAAATCAGAGTCGGAGTCGAGGTTTTTATACTAGTGAGAGAGACAGTCTTCAAGTACACTCAGTGCATCTTATAATTAAAGCTATTTTATTACGTTGTTTCCTCTCTGATTCAGCATCACACTGTGTTGGAAATAACACCCTTTGTGTTTATCCAAACTACTGTGTCCTGTTCTCTCAAAATAGGAGGATTTGAAATCCCAATGAAAAAAACAACAACTGTACTGCCTTTTTGTGTTATAGGTGTTGTGTCTGATTATGGACTGTAGCAATGCTGTAGAGTATGTGCTTGTAACAAACAAAATATTGTGAAAAATCCAGTTTCATGACTATAAAACATTCCATGGATTGCATCTATTTCAAACTGAGCTGCTGAATTATTATTATCTCTGGTATTTGGGAACAATTTAAGCTTTTGCATTTAATACTGACACAAATATAAACATTTAATAAACATTGGCTAGTATGTCTATGATGTATTTTACTGACTGCTCATAAATCATCTGGATGTAATGCAAGGAATATTAGGTAAATGGTAATAACAGCTGCTCAAAAGAACACAGTACTGCATTTTATTATCTGTAGCTTCTTCAATACACAGGCATCACTGCATCATGCACAGTACTCCACATACTATATCATTGTGACAAGAAGTATTACTATTTACCTGTTCATATACAAAAGACATTCAGTGGATTGTTTGTGTTAAAATGTTGAATCCAAAATGCGCTGTACTTAACAAGTTAGATATAGGATAGGACAATAGTAATGGTAAGCTAGCCTATTTTTCAAACTCATCAACTCAAGCTTACCTTTAATACACAATATGTTGCTTAAAGAGTGTGCTGTTAAGCCCCCTTTTCAGTCTTCTATTGTATAAAATGTCTATTGTGAATAAACACTGGCTGGCACCTTTATTAGGACCTGTTTACCCCTGGCACCCCCCTGGCGTGAGACATGTTTTGCTGGTATACCCTTGACTACTCTGTAAGGCCAAAATAATGTTGCAGTTTATCTAAGCATTGTTGTGGATCAAGTCCACCGAACAATACTGCACTTACCCTGATGGCGATACTTTCAAGAAGAAAATGCACCCATCCACCATGCCTGTGAATATTCTGAGAAGCATGACAGAGACTTCATGCATCTTCCATTGCCACCACAGTCCCTGGTTCTCGGTCCAATTTAACATGTTTGGGAGGAACTGGAAGGGTGCATTCATTATCATAATCCTCTGTCTGCCTGCATGATATATTAATGACTGAATGGATCCCTTGAGACACCTTCCAGCATCTTGAGGAATATATGCTATGTTGTTTCAAGGCTGTGATCAAGGCAAACCTGATAATGTGGCCAGGCAGTGGATTTATATATAAAAATGGGTTTATCTATTCTTGACTGTTCTTGTTCTTTTTTTCCTCTTAAATTAAAATACAGGTACATGTCAGCTTGCTAAACTTTTCAATGTACTCTTCCTGGTCAATAACTATGATACATATTGTATTACATTACAAGTCTGTGTTCCTCAAACAGTGGTTCTGTATGTTCCTGAGCTGAGGTGAACAAGCAACACAATGCAAGGATAAGATAACCAAAAATAAATAACAAAGACAAGCATATTTAGAGACAGCAGTCAGGATAATGCAAAGTTGGTAAAGAAACATTGACAAAAGGGAAATCTTACATTGTTTAATGCACTTATGAATTTGACCAAACCAAAAATCTAGTGTTTATAAAACCATACCTTGAGCTATTGTTATCAACACTTAAACACCGGGCTTTGTTGTCTGTACACTTTCAATTGACATGCATATGGCAAATGCAATGTGTTTTGAACCTCCCTTGGTTTGCACCAATACTCAGGCTGATGTCACCTGTGACACATAACAGCCATATATGCAGTTAAGTAAGGTTTAGAGGCACACCTAACAGGTGCAGCAGTCGCAGAAAATGCTCAAACTCAATTTCCTACATATTTACATTCATAAAACCTTTTTGACCATGTAAGATTGCATTGAACGTGGCATAATGCCCCATTAAAAAAAAATAATGATGTACCTATTACAGTTTACAACAAAACTGAAACGGCAAACGTCACTTGATCATTTTTAAACATAGCAAAGAAACACAACAGGGCGAGGCTGGTACCTGCATTACCACAGAGAGAAAAGCTACTGAACAGCTTTGTACCGGAATAATCCCCTAATACATGCACACAGAGACCACCTTAACGACAGTACTCAACCCCACGCCCACCCACAAAAAACACTTCGTGACATTTGCCGGCATTCTGATAAGATACTCCTGCGGTGAGCTTCTTAACCTTCCACCAATTTGAATACAATAAACAGCAGAGTTGGTTGCATTTTTGAACCAGTGTTTCTGAAAACGAATTTGCTTAGCTGCTGCAAAGCTGTTTTGTTGTTCCCAAAAAAGAAAATATATATATATATATATATATATATATATATATATATATATATATATATATATATATATATATATATATATATATATATATATAAAACATGGCGTTCCAAATTAGTATTAGAGGCGTAAATGTTGAAAGTAAATGAAGGTCTCGTTAAATCTGGGATTGATTGGCTGTCCTGTCTCATGGGTACTATTAACTTGTTTGCAACTGGTTTTTCTACTAGGTGAAGTAGCGCCCTAAGACCAGTACTGTCACCTGAGATACAATGTTTTACACGTTGCTACAGGTATGCTTGTGACTGCTCGCGTGTAAAGAATACCTAGACTGTAACTTTTGAGAAGGCAGATGTTTACACAGACGCTTAACAAACAAAACCCCGAATGGCATTGCTGACCAAGTAAGTAACACTTTATTTAAGACTGTACAATAGTAGAGACAAAAATACACTCTACATTAAACCGCACTGTTTGATACATATGTTTACTGTAGATGAATGAAGCAGTGCTGCAACTTTCAAGCAAACTACAGTTCAAGTCAAACGTTGTTTCTACTTAGAAGCGCACACGAAACGCCATTTATTTTTTTCAGCCGCTCTGCAGGTTTTTACACACGAATAGCCATGAAATGAGCGTACTGCTTATTGAGCGTTGTGTAATGTGAGATGTCGAGTAAACAATATTGCATGTTGTTGATTGTAATCTGTTGAGAGAGGAGGCGAATGATCTATAGACAGCTCTAGCACTGGGTTACAATTGAATAGCCAAAC